>MU688176.1:60374-78071 GCA_026770625.1 Nicotiana glauca | reverse complement strand
ATGAAATGAACCCGCAATCCTAGGCACACTCTATCCAACGTTTTAGGATTTGGATTTGGGTCGCATGAAATACACACCCGAGTTTAGGGAGGTAACATTATTAAATACGCGCCTAAAGATACTAATGCGTGATTTTTTTTTTTGAGAAGGCCGTAAAATTCACTAAACGACCCGTCCCGAAATCTAAGGAATTAATATATACATTTATGAGGGCCCCGCAATTTTGTGTCCTTTTATTTGGCGAGGCTCGTCCCATTTATTTTTAAAAAAATGATCCTAAAGTGGCTACATTTTCTTTATTAAGTTCGTCTCTAAATACAAAAAAAAAAAAAGTCCTAATTTATTCACATACTTTAAACTCATTGTAATCGGGCTTCGAACACAATTTGCTAATTCTTAAAATAAACATGGTGATGCAGTCTTTTGACAATTATGGGCCCAGGCCCAACATACATGGTACAAAACATGGACCCGGGCCATCCTTATTCTAGTTGGGCCTAACTAGCTTATTTTATACATGCTCATAGCTTGCAAAACTAAAAAAAAAATGGGGTTAGTTAATAGATATTCTGCCAATTTAAAGTGGCATTCCACTTAAGGTGAAAGAACTCGAAAATCTAATTTTTTATCCTAAGTCATTTACATGCTGAAATTAACCAATTATATCTGATTAAACAATATTCCTATAAGCTTCAAAAAAACCTTTTGGTCAGTGGTAACTATTGGAGTATTCAAGAATAGTCTAAATGGCCTAAAATGCTTATGACATTTTCCAAAAAAACTATAATAACAGAAAATAGCCTATTACGCCATTAATCCCTTTCAACTAGCATACATGGGAAGTTCACACACTAAACTACTATAAAGTGTTCAGTTATACATAAACAAACATCTACATGATTCTAATGGAATAAATATTCTAATGTATATACAAATAAGTAGACAACTACAATAAGTTTAAAACTTCAAATCTTCATTTTTCTTTGCATTCATGCTTCAATTTTCAGCTTACAAGAACCAATGTATCAGTTGTGTACCTGGTATTTGGAAAGCAAAGAAGAAGAGGATAATCAGCAGTAGCAAAGCAACAACACAACAACAACAGTAGAGCAGTAGCAGCAATAGCCCAGTAACAAATTTAAAACCCAGCAGCAATTTCAGAAAACTCCAAACAGCAACACCCAAATGCACCAAGAACAGCACCAACCAGTATAATCAAACAAATAACCAGTGCAGATTTGAAACCAGAGGAAAAACCAGCAGAAAAACCAATGGAACAGTAGCAAAATTCTAATAACACTCAATAGAACAGTAGCCCAACACTTAAACTATTTTCTGAATTCTGAAATCTAGTAAAAAAATTTCAGTCTTAATGTCACTCTTTAGCTCTATTATTTTTGAAAAAATTCTTTCAACTTCTTGATTTTTTAGACTTCTAAAACCTCTCAAGATTCTGTCTAAAAATTCTGTTTTTCCAATCTGTCTCCCAAAAAACTCTCAGTCTCTAATCTTAAAATTTCAGTCCTTAAGTTCTTCCATTAATCTCCAAAATTCAGTCTATTTAAAGACTAACGTTGGCCATTGTTTATTCAAACCTTTTACTTTCAGCCTGTTTTTATTCCCTCCCCATGTGCCTTTGTATCCTTTTATCATTAATCCCTCTTGTTTCTGATTTTCAGCCCTTAAATGCATTAGGCATGGTGTATTTTTGCACTATATATCCCCTTTTTGTTTAAAGTATTCATTAGTTTAATGGCATACTGAATATTCTACTGGCAGACCACTAACACTAAACATTTTAAATCTGCTAACATCCAAAAATACCCCTGAAAAATCCCCTTAACAATCTGTATTTAAACCTCTCTGATTTACAACTACACTGATTATTAGCTACCAATCACTACACAGCTACAACCAATCCTTAAGTCAAATTCACACAAATGCCTCAAGAAGAAAAATTGAATACAACCAACAGGTTCATTTCAATCAGAATCAAAACAGAGAGCAAACTAATTAATCGACGAAACTTCTCAAATCGATTATATATCTTATAACATATACTTAAACGAACAGAAGAAAAATCTGACCGAATAAAAGGTCTTGAAGAAGAAGAAGAACTAATGAACAAGACAAGATTACAAGCAACACTTTAAACAAAGAATCGAAAATCTTAAAAATAGAATGAACAAAACAAGATTACAACCAACACTTTAAACAAAGAATCGATAATCTAAAAAAAATAGAATGAACAAAACAAGATTACAAACAACACTTTAAAACAAGAACAATAATAAAAAAAAATAGATCAAAAGAATGAAATAATCTTGAAAGAAAAATCTGAAAATCGAACGAACCCATGTCGAACTCGGATTTGAACTCTTGGAGGTCGAACGGACTGTTGTGAACGGGGACAAAGATGAAGCAGAAGCTGGTCGTCGTTCGTTCAGGCGAGTGACGAGAACGATGGTGATGGACTGGACGTCATGGCTGCTGGACGAGCTGGTACGCAGCTGGTTGTTCGACGACAAGGGCAGCAGGGACGCGGGCTGAAGACGACGCTGGACAGCTTGTACGTCGACGTCACTGGTGTCGGCATCTGGTGGCGCTGCCGTTCCAGTGGGGGCTCGTTTATGACGAGCTGCTCGACGCTGGGATAAGAAGACGCAACAACAACGTTACTGCTGGTCGGGGAAGGGGGAGGCAGCGTGGTCGTTGGCAGCCATGGCTAGGGTTTTCCGTTAGGGTTTTTGTGTATTGAGGAAGAAGAAGATGAAGTAGGTCTTCATTGTCTTTCAAAAAATGGAGAAGAAGGTGTAAAAAAATGGCTGATGCATAAGTGTAGGGTTTGGGTATTTGGGTTGTGGACCTGATATTGTTTTGGATTGGATAGAAGTGTTTTGGGCCTAATTTTAATTCCGAAAATTAGCCCAATCCGAGTTTACTCTTCTTATTTTTTTCTCTTTTCTTTTAATTAATAAAACTAAAATTCTAAATTAAGTTATAAACTAAGTTAACTCAAAAAATACTAATTAAACTCCTAACAATAATTATTATACACAATAAAACACCAATTAAAATAAAATTGCACAATTTGACATTAAATGCTAAAAAATGCGAAAGATGCCTATTTTTGTAATTTTCATTTTTGTAAAACAAAATTAATTACCCCTAATGGTAAACTTGAATCCTAAATGCAAAATGCGATATATTTTTGTATTTTTTTTATTATTATTATTAATTTAATAAATAAACATGCACAAACAAATGCAAACAATATATGGAAAAATAACATAAAATTCACAACAATTGCAAACAATAAGAAAATATTTTATTTTGAATTTTTTGGGAGTAATTTATATATAAGGCAAAAATCACGTGCTCACACATATCAAGATACAATATAGAAGCAATCCAAAACCAGTAAGGAAGCGGTGAAACTGTAAAAATCTCTTAAAATTTCTTAGCTCAGTTTAAACTTCTTTGAAATTGACTTTTTCAACACTTACGCAAATGAATGCAAAATAGTTAGTGTAGAGAAGCACAAAAATTTGCCCCTCGGGCACAAATATCATAGTTTAACAAGTAAAATGACAAGTAAATATGAAAGATAAACACAATAAAGGTTTGCCCCTCGAGCATAATGTCAACAACTCCGCCCCTCGAGCAATATCTCAGAAGTTGTATAAATACCTGAATCTGCACACAAGGTGTAGGGAGTAAAGTGAGTACTCCAACTCAATGAATAACAAATGTAAATAAAGACCGAAGGCAAGAAATCACGTAAGGCATATCAAGATACAATATAGAAGCAATCCAAAACCAGTAAGGAAGCGGTGAAGCTGTAAAAATCTCTTAAAATTTCTTAGCTCAGTTTAAACTTCTTTGAAATTGACTTTTTCAACACTTACGCAAATGAATGCAAAATAGTTAGCGTAGAGAAGCACAAAAATTTGCCCCTCGGGCACAAATATCATAGTTTAACAGGTAAAATGACAAGTAAATATGAAAGATAAACACAATAAAGGTTCGCCCCTCGAGCATAATGTCAACAACTCCGCCCCTCGAGCAATATCTCAGAACAATACCAGCCCCTCGAGCAACCACATAGAATGGTACCAGCCCCACGGGCAATCACATAGAACAATACCAGCCCCCCGGGCTATCACATAGAACAATATCAGCCCCTCGGGCTATATCTCAAATCATAATGGGTACCCACGCTCACTAGGGGTGTACACACTCCAGGAGGGGCTCTTCACGGCCCAAGCGTAATATCAAGCCACCTCGTAGCATCATAAACAGGTCCTCGACTATTATTTGAAATATCATTTCAAGTGTTAAAGCAAAGTAAACTTGGCTGAGTTTTGAAAACAGTATAAAATAACATGAGTGAGTTCAAGTATAAAGTCAAAACAGTGAGGAAATATCAATAACAAGCCTTGAAGGGTTCACATAGTTGGTGCTCGACCCAAATATGGCATTCAACACAAATAATGATGATAAAAAATAGTTTTCAATCAAATACGCGGTAAAATCTAAGTCACAATCCCCGATAGTGTGTGACCCCACGCTCGTCATCCAGCGTGTGTCTCACTCAATTTAACACTACAATGTGCAATCCGGGGTTTCAAACCCTTAGAGTATCATTTACAATCATTACTCACCTCGATCCGGTGCAACATCTAGCCCGCGAAGCCTCGCCCGCACGAATCGACCTTCGAATGCTCCCAATCTAGCCACAATCATTACATAATCATTAAAATATGCTAAGGGAACGAAGCTCACTCGAAAACATCCATTTTAACATCAAAATCCCGAAATTGCTCAAACCCGTCCCCCTGGGCCTACGTCTCGAAATTCGATAAAAATCATATCAATAGAATCCTCATTCACTCACCAGTCTACCCATATCAATTTCATCAAAATCCGACCTCAATTGCCCATTCATATCCCCAAAAGAAATCTCACTTTTTCCCAATTTTCGCTCTAATATCTCAAATTAAATGATTAAATTCAAGACCAAATCATGAAATTAAACCAAATATGAGTGAAGAATACTTACCCCAATAACTCCACTGAAAATCTCTTCAAATTCCACCTTCTCCCGAGCTCTCCAATGATTTTTATGAAATTGGACTTAAACACTCGACTTTAAAACATAAACTATCTGCCAAAATTTTTCCTTAATCGCGAATGCAGCACTTCTCTCGCTTTCGCGAAGCACACTGCTTCACAGACCGATTTTTCTTCTACGCGAATGCGAGACCCATCTCGCGAACGCGATGCCCAACTGCCTCAACACATCGCGATTGCTACCTACTATGCAAACACGTAGAACAAATAAGTCCTCAGACCCAGCTGCTCATTTCCCCTACGCGAACGCGGAGCTTCCCTCGCGAATGCGATCCACAACGAACCTAGCTCTCCGCGAACGCAGAGCCTCCCTCGCGAACGCGTAGTCTAAAATCACAAACTCACTAGCTGACCCTTCGCGAATGCGAAGGCCAAATGCCTGCAACACTGAACAACAATTTTCTGCAATTATCCAAAACATGAAATGGTCCGATTGACCACCCGAAACTCACCCGAGGCCCTCAGGACCTCAACCAAACATGCCAGCATATCCCATAACATCGTTCAAAGTTTTTAAAACCTTCAGAACACTCAAAACAATATCAATACATCAAATTTGCATCGGATTTAAGCCTAAGAATCCCAAAATCTTCTGAAATACACTTTTGATAAAAAAAAACCCAATCAAACCACGTTCGAATGACCTAAAATTTTACACACACGTCCCAAATGGTACAACGAAGCTACTACAACTCTCGGAATTTCTTTTCGATCTCTATATCAAAATCTCACCTATCTACCTGAAAAAGCCGAGATCTCAATTTCGCCAATTCAAGCCTAAACCTTCTACGGATTTCCAAAATGTATCCCGATCATGTTCCTAAGTTCCAAATCACCTAATGGAGCTACCAAATCATAAAAACTCCAATCCGAGCTCATATTCAAACAAGTCAAATCTTGGTCAAACCTTTTAAATTTTTAAGCTTTAAACTGAGAACTATTCTTCCAAATTCATTCTGATTTTCCTGAAAATCAAAACCAATGATTTACATAAGTCATAATACATTACACGGGGTAAGTCATGCCCGAGAGACTGGCGATCAAAGTGCAAAGCTCAAAACAACCGGTCGAGTTGTTACAAAAATGCGTCTTTATAAAAATGCCAAGTTGGAATACATAGTTTGAAACCTTTAAGAACATCAATATTTGAATGGGTATTAAAGATATACCATGAAAATACTAATCTTTTTGTAAAGGCATTCAGGAAATCTTTTGTTTCTTCTAGCAGTTGTACCCATTCATAACAATGTAAAAGAAAGATAACGACCATGATATTAAACAGACATGGGAAAAGCAAATACAATAATTGTTACATCTATTCACTTTAAACCTAAATTCTCGCAAAACAGAGACAAAATAAGCAAAAGAAAATACGTGAGCAAATTTAAGCAAATGCCGAAAGATTTCAACCAAAAGAAGTTGTGTCATTGGGATTTTTTTGTTGTTGAAGGTCAGTGGAAGAGGCAAACACGAGAAAACGAACTAAAATCACATGAATTTTTTGTTAGTAAGCTAAGTAACAAACACACCGAATAGTGTAAGAGAAAGAAACATCAGATGCGTACACATGTGTGTTGAAACATTATGTGGAATCACCATTTTACATACACTTTTATAACTAAGAAAAATGCAATTATAAGTTTAAGTTACTTCTTTGACATATGAGCACGCAGAGTTAAAAAAAATAAATCAAAGACGTACTGTACATTTTTCTAAATCCTCTGGAATCTTTAGCACTTGGCTATGAGTTATTGGTTTAGTAAAAGTAACTTAGTTTCACCAATTCGATGAAAGTCATAGCAACTTAAGATTAAAACATCGGGCACCAAAACTAAAAATCAAGAATAAACTTGAAAGAAACCAAAAAATAGATAGAGTAAAATTAATGAAAGAATATAAGTTTTTATTAGACAGACAAATAAGGTTAAGCGTCGGACCTGAGTGATGGATCTTTATCTTGCCACTATTGACATAGATGTTGTGAGCCTAAGAGAAGAATAGTGATACTTTGTCCTTGACTATCGAGTAATCAGGTTGTTTCAACTGCCTCTTTTTTTCAAATATCAGTGCATGGACACTTTGGCCTATCTTAAATGCATCAATTTTACTTGATTGCGGTAGAGTTTCAGCCTGCCTTCCATCGAATATAAAAAAAGTTTAAAGCTGACAAGCTTGTTTAGCAAGTTATGCAAAGGCGGTCCAAATGGACTACGATTTCTGATAGTTAAGCTGCCTCATGGCCCTTAAAAGTATATTGCTTAGAGTGTGTAGTAGCATTTCATATCTGAGTAGGTATATTAAATAAAGACAGCTTAATGTAACCGCAATCTGAAGGTGAAGAATTTGGTGGAAGTATTGAAATAATACTTTTTCACATGATTTCAGGAACAAAAATGGCACAGAAGACCACAGTGGAGAGTGTAAAACAACTGCAGCGACAAACTTGTGCCTAGTCCAATTCCTTCATCTACTCTGGTAATAAAAGAAACCTTTAAATGTGTCATATATGCTATCATTGTTATACTCTTCAATGCAACTGGATAGCATTTACCTAACTGCAGGATACAAAAGAAAATAATGCAGTTAACCATGAAAATTTATTTGGCAACTAAGCAACTTTATTTTAGCAGAGAAGAATAAATTCACAAAGAGTAGAATTGAAGCAACAAATTAAATACAGCAGTGAAAGATCTAACTTCTAATAAACAGAAAACCCCTCCTCCTTTGTCTAGACTTGGGACCGGTTGTGTCACAATATAACTTGAACACAAACGGAGTTAAAAATGTGAATTTTTTATTGAGATAAGGATCAACTAGGTTATGTTCATAGAGTTTAATAAAAATAGCAAAAATATGTACTAACCTTTGCAATTTTGCACTTGTTAATATGGATATTTTAATAATGTGAAAATTTGGTTTATATATTGTGCATAAAAAAACTATATGAGAATAGTAAAAGTTTAGCAACAATTTACAAGTATATAAGCCAACTCTTATTTAGTGGATACCAAATTGCAGAGAAATTATTTCAAGCTCCAGGAAAATTATTAAAATAAATAATAAGTACAATAATTACTAAAAAATATTATAAGTTGTTTCCCCCTTTTCTAAGAATTAGTAAATGATCACCAGCAGTCAATAAGACGAATGTATGGGTACCCAAGAAACATAAACAAGAGAGCTACAAACTTATAGAAGAGCTTTTGAATGATTTCATCATAAATTATGTTATACGTAGACTGATCATCATTATCATTATCGGCTGTAGGTGATCGGATTAATATTTTTTTATAACTTGAACTCTTTGCTCTTAATAAAGTAACATATAGTTGTGCATGAGAAAATACTGGCTCACGCAAATAGATTCCAACATAATCTAATGTTTGTCCTTGCGCTTTATTTATTATCATAGCGAAACACAAGCGTAATAGAAATTGTATTCTTTTAAATGGGATAGGCAACTTCTCATCGTCTGATACTAACAATGGTATTCATGGAATAAATACATGTGTATTCTTGAAATCAACACTCGCAATTTTAGCATTTATAACACGACTCTTAAAATCACAGAATATGATTCGTGTAACATTACACAAACCTTCACAATGATTTAAGTTCCGTAGCAACATAACAAGACAATTTTCTTTCAAGGTTAATTTGTAAGGAGGTAAACCAGCAGGGTTCAATGAGTGTAAAAAAAATCTTCAGACTAACTCTGATCAGTCGGTTCAACAGTTTGATCAGTTGCAATAAATGTCCTAGAATCTGTAGGAAATTGGGCTATAAGCCTATCATTTAATTCATCAACAAAGTTATTTTTGGTCGTCAAAATAACACAAGAAGTTAAAAAAATAGAATAAAGAAAAAAAGTATGCAAATCAGGATATATTATTTTGAATAAGAGATCCAACGATTCTTTTTCAGTAATATAAGGAACATGAAAGACCTCGGAATTTTTATTTTGTCATCCATGTTTGTTTTTTGTTTTTCATTTCCAATTCGCATCAAATATTCACAAAAAGAAGGATCGGTTTTTGCACGCATATTCTCTGATAGTCGTAGTTTTTCAAGATGATTCCATATTTCAGAGTTCAGTATGCTTTCCTGAATAAAATCTTCTTTTTTACCACTTCGAACAACTGGAAGGGTTTGTCTAAAATCTCCTCCAAAAACAACAACTTTTCCATCGAAAAGCATATGTGTGTCCATAAGATCTTTCAGAAGAGAGTCTAATGCTTCAATCATGTTCTTTTTTGCCATCGATACTTTATCCCACACAATTAATTTTGCATCCCGAATCAAACATGCAAGTGAACTCTGCTTGGTGATATTGCAAGAGAACTTTTCATTGACATTAATCGGGAATTTGAAACGTGAATGAGTTATCCATCCTCTCTGAAGGATTGAAGATGCAATGCTAGAGGTTGTTGTTGCTAAAGCTACAAATCCTTTTGATCTCACAATTGCTAACAACGTACAATATAAGAATGTATTACCACTTCCTTCAGGACCATCAATAAAAAAGGCTCCTGAATTATTGCCAAATACTCTATCAAGAATTACATCGTATGCCTTTTTTGTTCAATATTTAATTTTCTATGTAATAATAAATCTTCATCACTAACAATGATGTTTCTTTCGAAAAATAATTCTTTCACTTTATTTGCCATTTTTGAAGATTTGATAGTCTCTGCAACAAGGTTGAACTCGTTAATATCAAGCCCCATAGAATGTAGTATATCATTGATGTGGTTTAGGACTGCAAGGTGAATATCTTTTGTGATTATATTTTCTAGACTCTTAAAATCGTCGGACATTGAATCTTCAAATTGTTCCCACAACTCCTTTGGATTGATAGAATTGCAATATACTAATATTGTAGCAAATAAACGTCTTAAACTATAAAAAAATTGGTAACAAGAAGCCTCCGACATACAATCAATCAAGCTATTATCACAATACAACAATCCTCTTTTTTCTGCAGATTCTCTAAATGTGTGACGGTATATCCCATTTATTGTCAGAAGATCTTCGTATGATTTTGATCCTCTCACATTATTAGTAATAATCTAAGGTAATATCTTTCTCCTTATGTTGGATGGCACATTAAAACTCGCCCAATAACATTACCTCGTTGTCGTCGCGTCCACATTTTGTATGTAGATGACCATACAAAATATTATTGGAAATCTTTATACAATAACTTCAATTGTTTAGCATCTTTATTTGTTTCATTCATCAAGAAGAATTCCGTCAACATCGTCTTCTTAATCATAGGATTTTTCACAATACTGTCTATTGTGTCAGTTTTTTTAAAAGAAGCAAATTGTAGTCCATCAAGATGTAATTGGAGGTGATAAACACTTGGAGTCATTCACCGATAGGAAAGGCAAATAGGCATCACATAGCTTCGGACGGCGATACCCATCTAGCAGATTGATATTCTTTTATCTCATCTATTTCTATATTTGTGTTATCTTCACATAGACGAAATGAAAATTTATCATGTCCTTTGCAGATATATTTATATATATATTTCACAACTTTAATATCTGAGCAAACTTCGACATTTATATGAAAATTATATTTACACAACAGATAAGGATTGTAAGGAACAACCCAGGAGTTGTCAAGAAATTGCTCCCTTACTTTCACAGATTTGCCAGTGTTTCGTCTTTTATAAATTGGGTATTAGTCCTTTCCTTTTCTCGTATCGTCAGCAAACCTCTTTGGATACTTAAATTTGCATTCTTTTTTTTGTTCATACAATAATTTATAGGATTAAAATAACCATAAGGCCCATGCATCATATGTTTAATAACAAGTTTATGTAAGCAAGAGTTTGCATCAGGATCAGGTAGCTCAATAGAGACAAACTTGTCATAAGCTTCAGGTGTTAATAATTTATCGTTATCGGTAAGTATAATAAGAAAATGATCATGTGGAAGACCTCGTTTTTGAAATTCTATAGTGTACATAAAAGCTGCAACTTTTCCAAGTATGTTTCTTTTTAAAATATCTGTTTTCATCTCCTCTACCTCCGCTCTATATACTCGACTAATTAAATCGGGGCTATTTTGAGTTTTGTCTGTTGTGAGCAGATGCTCTTTTATTTTTGGCCAAGTGGGATTGCATGTCATGGTCAGAAATATATTATGCTTTCCAAAGTGTTGCACTAATGCAATAACATCCATATAACGCTGACGCATATCTCTTGGCCACCTGTAAAACTTGTCGGTAGAAAGTTCTTTTTTCCTATCTTAGAAGCTTATCTTTCACAAAGTCGTAGGATATCAAGAATTCCTTGTAGTATATCAATCCGAAATAAATCCTGGTTAAATGAGGCAAAATCTAACCTCTGAGTTTCTACTTCTTATGAACTCATCAACTAAGTATTATTGAAACAATCTGCCAGAATGTAAAACTTCGTTCTCTTCATTATCTCTCATTTGAAGTTTGTAACAATAATATTCACGACAAGAAGTAGTATCCCTTTTTAGTTTTTCGTTTTCCAGAACTTCAGCTTCCATATCAAGTAGCTCATCAATTGAAAACATATTAGATAAAGTTGGAAGTTGTTATTTTTCGTAGTAAGCTCTCTTTTTTCTCAATTTATTCCGAGGTCATGCAACCTTTTGAATACCAGAATGCCATCCGTTTTGACTGCAAGGCAGTAAAAGCGGATACTATAAAGGGTCATAGCAACCGTAATAATAATTTACCAGCCAACTCTTGTTACTTTGAGTGTAAATTTGAATATGGGGTCCAGAAGTATTATTATTTGTTTCTTGTTCTAGCCATAATGCCTCTACGTCTGACACAATTGGTAGGTTATATATTCGTTGATCTAAGCCAGAACCACTCCTCAATGTAATATAAAAGTTTGATAATTCTGGAATATGTATTAGAGATTTCAAGAAAATACACCCTCGGGGGTCTGATACTAATTTGTCACGACCCGGGTTTCCCACCTTAGGGGGTCGTGATGGCGCCAACTCGTAGAAGCTAGGCAAGCCACACATTTAGAATCCATAACTATTTCAACTGCAAATCCATTTTTACCAAATTAATTATCGGGAAATAAATAATTAAACAACAGCGGAATTCGAAATTTAGGGGGAGACTCAAACGAAATAACCCAAACTAGTAAGGAGAATCCACATATGCCTCTACCCAGAACTAGTGTCACAACATCTACGGACTACTAAGATTTACTACATACAACCGTTTGAAAGAAAGTAACATTGTCTGTCTCGAACACAAGAGATAACAGAACATAAATAAAGATAGAGGAGACACCGGGCCTGCGAACGCCTGCAAGGCTACCTCGGTGCCTTAGTGGACTGAAGGCCGGCTTCCGAGCTACTGCTGTTGTTCGGTACCTGGATCTGTGCAAAAGAGAACAGAGTGTAGTATCAACACAACCGACCCCATGTGCTGGTAAGTGCCTAGCCTAACCCCGGCAAAGTAGTGACGAGGCTAGGACTAGACCACCAAATAAACCTGTGCAGTTGTACAATATACAACGAAAAGTTTAGAAGAAATGAACAAATAAAGATGGGAGGGGGAAACATGCTTCCGGAAATAACAGATAAAGCAGAATCTCAAGAGAATTATCAGGAAACCAAAATTTAACTTCTAATAAAGATAAGAAAAACAAAGGCAGATTTCACTCTCAGTTCACAACTCGTTGCAGGTGTGCAACCCGATCCCATTTCTCATATCTTGTGGTAGGCATACCACCCGCTCCCATTTTATTAAATCTCGTGGTAGGCGTACCACCCACTCCCGTTTATATATCAACAGTTCTTCCAAATGAAATTTACTCTAACTATCGCAACAATTAATACGAATTCATAAGACAACAAGTACACAAAAATTATGATTCACCGAGGGAAACAAATAATGACAAGTAGCAATTAATTATGGGCTTTAAGGAGCAATTAGGCAATTTAGTATTTAATATGTCGAATGTCAAGTAGCAATTAAGTCACATAAACATGTAGCAATTATGGCATAAATTCAGGGCATAACGTTGCGCAAGGATACCTTGATTCAACAATAACGAGTAACATAATAAAGGGAAATGTCAACATAAAGATTCACATTAATAGTGGAATAAGACAATTAATGCACTTGAACTGATAACAATAAGAAATCATAACAAACAGCAATAAGTGCACGACATCACCCTTCGTGCTTTTACTCTCAAACTCACCAAGCAATGATATAATAAAATGTGCACGTCATCACCCTTCGTGCTTTTACTCTCTTTCCTCACATATAATCAATAGAATCGGCACAGAATGGTACATCGTGCGGCACGACATCACCCTTCGTGCTTTACACTATTTCCTCACAATAAGCAAATAATGCACGGCATCACCCTTCGTGCTTTAACACTCTTCCTCACCCAAACAATAATTACAAAGCAATTAGGGCAAAGGAATCAATGACATCACCATAAAGTTAGGTAACAACAGAGAATCAGTAAAATAAACGTAAAGAACAACGCAACTCAATTATCAACAAGAATCAGGGAAAATCAAGGACAAGTGCACGGCATCACCCTTTGTGCTTTTACTCTCGTCCTCACCATAAGAATCAATATAATAGGCACAGAATGATACATTGTGCGGCACGGCATCACCCTTCTTTCTTTACACTCTTTCCTCACAATAAGCAACAATCACGAACAAGGGGGCAAGGAAATAAATAAAAACATAATAGAAATCCCATTAAAGGAACACAATTAAAGCAATTAAATCCCGGCAAGGTTACAACATCAATAATCTCAACATCCCGGCAAGGAAAAATAATTAATAAGCAACAATATCCCGGCAAGGGAACAATTTAAATACTCTTTCTCTTTCTTTCACTTTTATTTCAGATCTCACTTAACCACTTGAGCCAATGCTCCAAAGGGTTCACTCATTTCATATAATTTCACGTTTGTAATATAAATTGAGCCAGTGCTCCTCGTTGTTCATAGTTCACAATTTCCTTTCACAAGCTTTTTACAACAAATAGGAATCATCACCAAGGCAAGAGAAATACAACAAAATCAAGATATTCACAATTTAAAGACTCACGGTCATGCTAGACACCAACGTATAGATACTCGTCACCATGCCTATATGTCGTACTCGACAATTACCACATAGCAAATAGGACTCAACTCCTAATCCCTCAAGTTAGGGTTAGACAAAACACTTACCTCAAACTTCTACGGCCAATTCAATCCTCAATAACTGGCTTTCCTTTCAAATTCAGCTCCAAATCAATCAAATCTATACATAAACTACTTCATAACATCAATACATGCTAAAGAAATCGAATCCAACGCCTAATTATAGCTTTCCAAGCATTCTTCCCAAAATCCCAAAAATCGGCCCCAAGCCCGCTTGGTCAAAACACGAGGTTCGGACCAGAATATTCAACCACGAGCCCGAATATATAGTTTATTTTTAAATTCGACCCCAAAACGAGGTCTAAATCAAGAAAAATAAAAAATCCCTAACTCTACCCAAATCCTCAATTTCTACCCTTAATTACATGTTTTAGGCCTAGGATTTCAATAGATGATGATGGAAAATGAAGAAAACGAATTAAACAATGTTCACCCAAGAAACTTTGGTGAAGAAATGCTCTAAAAGTCGCCCTAGAACATTGGAGAAGAAGGAGTTCGTGAAGTGTTATGAAAATCCCGTCAGTGGTTCTGTTTTGAAGAATTAAAATAACTGGGCGAAATTACTCATCGCGTTCGCGACAGGCTGGTCGCGTTCGCGATGAGTAACACTGGGCAAAGCATCACGATCGCGCGAAGGGTAATGCGAACGTGGAGAAACAAAAGGTTGTGGCCCTGAAATTGACCTACGCGAATGCGTGGGCCATCACGCGAACGCGATGAAGGACTCCTGCAAAGCTACGCGAACGCGAGCATATGCATGCGAACGCAAAAGAAAGCTAAGCCCTCAGGGTCAAATAACCCTACATGAACGCGAGGCAGGGATGCGAACGTGATGAAAGAAAAATCAAGGCTTCGCAAACGCGGAGGATGCGTCGCGAACGCGAAGAAGAAATGGGGCCTGCAACAGCTGAAGCAAAATCTGCTATTTCCATAAGTCCAAAACCACTGCGAGACACCTCCGAAACACTCCCAAGCCCTTGGGACTCCTAACCAAACACATGCACAAACTCAAAGGCATCCTACAAACTTAACCGTGTGATGAAATTGCCAAATTAACATAAAAACAATGAATCAAACCTCAAAATCAAGAGTTTTTTTCTTCAAACTTCATTAAGTTTCAAATTTAGAACTTTAAGCCCGAAACACGTCAAACGACGTTCGATATCAACCAAACTTTACAGAAACCTCTTAAACCACATATAAGACCTGTACCGGGCACCAGAACCAAAATATGGGCTCGTTACCAACACGTTCTAATCAATTTTCATTTCAATTTTTCTTAACAATTTTGGAAAAAAATTTCCTTTAAAAATTCATTTATCGGGCTTAAGACCTCAAAATTCGATTCCGGGCATACACCCGAGTACCATATTTTCCTATGGACCTTTCGGGATGATCCAATCACGGGTCCGGGTCCGTTTGCCCAAAATATTGACCGAAGTCAAATTTATTCATTTTAACACCAAAATTTAGCATTTTTTCATAGAATTTTACATTTAAGATTTCCCGCTACGCGCCCGGACTATGCATGCAAATTGAGGTGACTCTAAATGAGGTTTTTAAGGCCTCAAAAACACAGAATTAATTAAAACAACCGTTCATTCTCAAACGGACAGAAGAAGGAAGTACCTGAGTCGGAAAAAATATGAGGATAACGGCTGTTGATACCCAATTCTTCCCTAAGTATTTTTATACCCAAATATTTCCAAAATAGCATATTGGTGCATATATAAGCACATCCAAGAGTTTGGACATTTTTAATAATTTTTTAAACCAATTTATTGCCTATTTTACACAACAAAATTCAATAATTAATGCCAAAATTATCATTTCTAGTGAATAATTCATTTTAGTTTTTCACATTTACACCTAAATATAATTAAAGTAATTTTTGCATTTTTTTTACAATTTTTTTTGGTATTTTAAAGCTAAATTGCATATAATTACAATTATAGCCTATCTTGTAATTTATGACATTTTATGTTTATAAAATGAATCCCAGCATTTTTAATTAATATTTATATAATACGTATTTACCCAATACATTTAATTTGTTTTAAAAATTAGTATTACTATTTTTACAAAATTAAATGGGAAAAATTGACTATTTACGATTTGGCCTTATTGCATTTCAATTTTAGCCAATTCGGCACCCCATTCCAGCCCCAATTTGAAATCCAATTACCCAGCCCAATTAACATGCCTACCCGACCCAGTACATATTGAACCGACCCAACCCATATCCCTTTTAAATCTCGGTCGTTAATCATTTAGATCAACGACCACCGTTACTTCTTACCTTTTTAATTTCACACAACCGCCTAACCCTATCTCATTTTCCCAATCTGCCGCCCTCAAACGCTCTTGTCTCTCGAGATCTCTTAGAACCCTAGCCGCCGCCTCCCATCGAAACCCTAATCCATGGCACCCCAGACTCATCGGAGCCCTACACCGGCCTCCCATGGCTTCTATGGTCTCATCTCTAAGGTCCTATGACCAGATCTTGAAAAGGTCTCGACCAAGCTTTGCTCAATGGCTTTTCTCCGATCATCTTCAACCTTTGTCCAACCATCCACGGCCATTCGATTTCGATCTTCGACTTCTCTGCTCAGATCAATGGTTTCCAAAGCCTATCTCGTCTCTTGGGTTTCTTACGAAACCCTAATCTCTGAGGTTCCTTCGATTTATTTTAGATATGTTCTGGATCTATGTGTGTGTGAACCTTCTATGCATTTTTCTCAAAGATTCTTTAATGTTTGCTTTTAGAAACACTATTTTTCTCAACTAGGGTTTCATGTTATTTTATCTCGAACATCTCTTCTCTGAATCTCGACATGTTTTTACTGTGTTTGTTTGTATTATCTTCTATCTGAACTCGCATGTTGAAAACCCTAATCTTCTTGGGGATTTTGTTTGAGTTTCCTAGTCTGTTTGTTAGTGGTGGTTTGATTCACCTTTTTTTTAATCTGAATTAGCATGTTAAAAGCCCTAATTTTGGGATCTCGTTTGAGTTTCTATTTGTTATTCACTTGATTTACCCTCTCCTATATCTGATTCAGCATGAGCGAAAACCCTAGTTTCTTTGGGGACTATTCAATCTCTTTTTGTCTGTGCAACTCGTTCGTTGAAAATGCAGTGTGCTTCCATTCTCTTGACTATTTTTTGGTTCTGAGTTCTTTGCATGCTTCTGAATCTTTTCTCTATTGTTAAACACTGAAACTTGGCTACCATGCCTTTTAGTTACTGCTACATGCAATTATTTTGCCACAATTTAGCCTCACATGCCTAAGGCTATGTATTCCTTTATATGTTAAATTTCCCTCTCAAAGTAGCCCTTAATTATGGGCTGACTTTAAATCTCTTTGCGTGATTCT
>MU688176.1:35835-54292 GCA_026770625.1 Nicotiana glauca | reverse complement strand
CGACACCGCCTACCATATAAAGCCTCATAAGGAGCCATCTGGATGCTCGACTGGTAGCTGTTGTTGTAGGCAAACTCCGCTAAAGGCAAGAATTGATCCCACGAATCTCCAAAGTCAATAACACAAGCTTGGAGCATATCCTCCAAAATTTGAATAGTTTGCTCGGACCGACTGTCCGTCTGGCAATAAAATGTTGTGCTCAACTCAACCCGTGTGTCCAACTCTCGCCGAACTGCTCTCAGGAAGCGCGAGGTAAACTACCTACCCCGGTCCGAAATGATGGATACGGGCATACCATGAAGGCGAACAATCTCCCGAATATAGATCTCAGCCAACCTCTCAGATGAATATTAGACTGCCATAGGAATGAAATGCGCTGACTTCCTACTCAAAGCATCGGCCACCACATTGGCCTTTCCCGGATGATATAAAATGGTGATATCAAATCCTTCAACCACTCCGACCACCTCCTCTACTTCAAATTCAACTCCTTTTGCTTGAACAAATATTTAAGACTCTTGTGATCCGTGAACACCTCACATGCCATGCCATACAGATAATACCTCCAAATCTTCAATGCGTGATCTATGGCGGCCAACTCCAAATCATGAGCTGGATAGTTCTTCTCGTGAATATTCAACTGCCGCAAAACATTGGCAATGACCTTGTCATCCTGCATCAACAATACACCAAGCCCAATATGGGAAGCATCACAATAAACTGTATAGGGCCCTGAACCTGTGGGCAAAACCTACTCCGGTGCCGTAGTCAGAGCTGTCTTGAGCTTCTGAAAGCTCGCCTCACACTCATCCGACCATCTGGACTGGGCACCCTTCTGGATCAACCTGATCCTCAGGGCTACAATAGATGAAAACCCCTCTACGAACCGATGATAGTAACGTGCTAATCCTAAGAAACTCCGAATCTTTGTAGCTGATGATGGTCTAGGCTAGTTCTTGACTGCCTCAATCTTCTTCGGATCAACTTGAATGCCCTCTGCTAACACAACATGACCCAGAAATACAACTAAACTAAACCAAAACTCATACTTTGAGAATTTTGCATAGAGCTGTCTATCCTTCAGAGTCTGAAGAACCACTCTAAGGTGATGCTCATGCTCCTCCTGGTTACGGGAATATATCAATATATCATCAATGAAAACTATCACGAATGAGTCCAAATAAGACCTGAACACTCGATTCATCAAGTCCATAAAAGCTGATGGGGCATTTGTCAACCCGAATGACATAACCAAGAACTCATAGTGCCCGTATCGAGTGCGGAAGGCTATCTTTAGGACATCGGGTGCCCTAATCCTCAACTGATGGTAGCCAGATCGCAAGTCTATCTTGGAAAATACCCTGGCACCCCGAAGTTGGTCGAACAAATCATCAAATTCTCGGTAGTGGATACTTATTCTTGATTGTTACCTTGTTCAACTTCCGGTAATCAATACACATTCTCATTGACCCAACCTTCTTCTTGACAAATAACACCTGCGCACCCCAATGTGAGACACTGGGTCTAATGAAACCCTTCTCAAGCAAATCCTGCAACTGTTCCTTTAACTTTTTCAACTACGGCGGGGCCATACGATATGGTGGGATAGAAATGGGCTGAAAGCCCGGTACCAGATCGATGCAGAAATTAATAGAGGGAACCTCAGCACTGGAATCACGAACATAGGCTAAATAGGCCAAATACCCATTGCGGGTAAAATGACCAGGAGTCCTCCTCCACTCTAAACGAGGCAAACCCGGTAAGCTAAGGTCATAGTCCATCCCCAATATAATATCAAAGTAGACCATATCTAAAAGCAACAAATCTACACAAGTCTCTAGATCCCCAGTCACCACAACACAGGAACGATGGACTTGATCGAACACGATAGAATCACCCACCGACGTAGACACACAAACATGAATACCTAATGCATCACTAGGCATGACCAAATACGGGACAAAATAGGATGACATATACGAATACGTAGATCCTGGATCAAATAACACTAAAGCATCTCTATCACAAACCAGAACAATACCTGCACCTCCACCTCTAATAGCTTTACCTCTACCTCTAGCATCTCTACCGCCATCTCTAATACCTCTACCTCCACCTATAATACCTCTCTCTGAGTGATATGGAAAAACTTCTCCGGGAATAGATGCGTGAGCTGCTCCCAAGTCGAAGCTAGCGATCCAGTTGGTCTAGCCAATCAATAATCTCTCCAACAGGTCTTGGCGGATCCAAACAAGCGAAAAGTGGCAAAATCAACCCCATTGGTCTCAACTATCCCCATATTTCTAAGAACCTCATAGCGGCTGTGTTCAAATCCTGGGGGTCCTCAGTAGATGTACCACTAAATGTAATAGTGAAGAGCTCGGTAAAACTTATCCAACCTCCACAAAACCTCCGAAGACGTAGCTGATCTATCACCAGTCTCAGCTGCTACTCGACTGAAGATGCAGTACATGACCTCGCCAAGGACCAGAGTAGAGGTTTTTATTTAGCACTGAGAGAACAAAAAATGCACGACAGGAAAGAATAAAAGTGAAACTTTTCCTAACTCTGTAGCCTCTGGGGATAAATGCAGACGTCTCCGTATCGATCCCTCAGACTCTACTAAGCTTGTCCGTGAGTTTTGAGACCTATGTAACCTAGAGCTCTGATACCAATTTGTCACGACCCGGGTTTCCCACCCTTGGGTTTTGTGATGGCACCTACTCGTAGAAGCTAGGCAAGCCACACATTTAGAATCCATAACTATTTCTACGGCAAATCCATTTTTACCAAATTAATTAACGGGAAATAAATAATTAAACAATAGTGGAATTTGAAATTTAGTGGGAGACTCAAATGAAATAACCCAAACTAATAAGGAGAATCCACATATGTCTCTACCCAGAACTGGTGTCACAATATCCACGGACTACTAAGATTTACTACATTCAACCGTTTGAAAGAGAGTAATATTGTTTGTCTCAAACACAAGAGATAACAGAACATAAATAAAGATAGAGGAGACACCGGGCCTGCGGACGCCTACAAGGCTACCTCAGTGCCTCATTGGACTGAAGGCCGGCTTTGGAGCTACTGTTGCTGTTTGGTACCTGGATCTGTGCAAAAGAACACAGAGTGTAATATCAGCACAACTGACCCCATATGCTGGTAAGTGCCTAACCTAACCCCGGCGAAGTATTGAAGAGGCTAGAACCAGACCACCAAATAAACGTGTGCAGTTGTATAATATATACCGGAAAGTAGAGCAGAAATGAACAAATAAAGATGGGAGGGTAAAACATGCTTCCGGAAATAACAGATAAAGCAGAATCTCAAGAGAATTATCAGGAAACAAAATTTAACTTCTAACAAGGATAAGGAAAACAAAGGCTAATTTCACTCTCAGTTCACAACTCGTTGCAGGCGTACAGCCCGATCCCATTTCTCATATTTTGTGGTAGGCGTACCACCCACTCCCATTTCATTAAATCTCATGGTAGGCATACCACCCACTCCCGTTTTATTATATCAACAGTTCTTCCAAAAGAAATTTACTCCAATAATCGTAACAATTAATACAAATTCATAACACAACTAGTACACAAAAAATTTGATTCACTGAGGGAAACAAATAATGACAAGTAGCAATTAATTATGGGCTTTAAGGAGCAATTAGGCAATGTAGTATTTAATATGGTGAATGTCAAGTAGCAATTAAGTCACATAAACATGTAGCAATTATGGCATAAATTCAGGGCATAACGTTGCGCAAGGATACCTTGATTCAATAATAACAAGTAACACAATAAAGGGAAATGTCAACATAAAGATTCACACTAATAGTGGAATAGGACAATTAATGCACTTGAACTGATAATAATAAGATAACATAACAAACAACAATAAGTGCACGACATCACCCTTCGTGCTTTTACGCTCATCCTCACCAAGCAATGATATAATAAAATGTGCACGGCATCATCCTTCGTGCTTTTACTCTCTTTCCTCACATATAATCAATAGAATCGGCACGGAATGGTACATCGTACGGCACGACATCACCCTTCATGCTTTACACTCTTTCCTCACAATAAGCAAACAATGCACGGCATCACCCTTCGTGCTTTAACACTCTTCCGTGCCCAAGCAACAATTACAAAGCAATTAGGGTAAGGGAATCAATGACATCCCCATAAACTCAGATAACAATAGGAAATCAGTAAAATGAACGTAAAGAACAACGCAACTCAATTATCAACAAGAATTAGGGAAAATCAAGGACAAGTGTACGACATTCCCCTTCGTGCTTTTACTCTCTTTCCTCACATATAATCAATAGAATCGGCACGGAATGGTACATCGTACGGCACGACATCTCCCTTCATGCTTTACACTCTTTCCTCACAATAAGCAAACAATGCACGGCATCACCCTTCGTGCTTTAACACTCTTCCTTGCCCAAGCAACAATTACAAAGCAATTAGGGTAAGGGAATCAATGACATCACCATAAACTCAGATAACAATAGGAAATCAGTAAAATAAACGTAAAGAACAACGCAACTCAATTATCAACAAGAATTAGGGAAAATCAAGGACAAGTGTACGACATTACCCTTCGTGCTTTTACTCTCGTCCTCACCATAGGAATAAATTTAATAGGCATGGAATGGTACATCGTGCGGCACGGCATCATCCTTCGTGCATTACACTCTTTTCTCACAATAAGAAAATAATGCACAGTGTCACACTCCTTTCTCACTACACCCACAAGGGCATAAAAGAGTTTTTCCATTTAAAGGACAATCAGAACGGGATTTATTATTAATATTCAGAGTCGCCACTTGGGAGATTAATGGTGTCCCAAGTCACCAGTTGAATCCCTAACCGAGGAAATTATGACTCTGTTAACAGTCCGCGAACCAGAAATCCGAGTAAGGAATTCTGTTAACCCAAGAGAAGGTGTTAGGCACTCTCGGGTTCCGTGGTTCTAGCACGGTCGCTCAACTGTCATATTTGGATTTATCTGCTTTCAAAACATGTTTTAGCTTATGTGCCTTTTAACTTTGAACCACTTTTATTATTATTTTAAAGAGAATTGCAACGTCGTGAAAACATGTCTCGAACCACGTCACATAAATGCACCCGTGGTAGTTAACACATTTCGACTTCGTTGAGATTTGGATTTGGGTCACATAAATGCGCACCCGAGTTTAAGAAGGTAAATTATTTAAAAAGCGCGCCTAAAGTGACTAACGCGTTGTTATAGGGAAGGCCGTGAAATTCGCTAAACGGTCCATCCCGAATTATAAGTATTTTTAGTTAAGCATTGAACGAGGGCCCCGCAATTTACGCATTTTATTTGGCGAGGCTCGTCTCATTTTTATTTAAGGATATCCTAAAGTGAACTATATTTTCTATTTTTGTTTGTCTCTACAAATAAAGAAAAGGTCCTAATCAATTAATATTATGTGAAAGAGCCCAGTTCTTATAAATCGATTTCAACTCATTTAGGCCTAACAATCTAGTAAGAAACACCGGGCGTTTTTAGTGACTATCCAAAGCAACCCAGATTCCGTGTATAAAGGGCGCGACATTTGGGCCTGTGAGGAAGGGCCTAGGCACAGGGTACGCCAGTGTGGGCAACTCAGATGTTCAGCTGAATACTGATGCCTGGGCCCTGCATTGTGCCCAATATGACAATGTTCCAATGCCAATTTACAATTCTGCTTACTTAGCTTCATAGACATATAAAATTTAAAGTCATTACAGTCACGAGCAATCTGATTTTAAAGTCAAAGTGAAGTCTAGACAATCACTAATCACAGCTCAACTCAACAATGCAATTTATTAGAATCGAACTCACATATACAGATTATGCCTAAACCAGCATACTACTTCAATATTTCAGAGGCTATTATTAAACTAGAGTGAGTGCTAACTGAATTGAAATATCAAATTCAAACAATAAACTTGATAAACTAATGTTATTTTTTGTATTTTTGATTTTAGAACTGAGAACGTTGGAACTGAGCTGAAATTTTGAAGTCAACACATTGTATTTTTTAATAGCAACACCGATCCTGATGTGTGATGAGGATTGAAATAAGCTTCAGAACTAAATCACCCTAACTAAACATTATTGAACAACTACACCTCAACTTGACATTATTTGGTAGACTAATTCTATAACTCTAACAGCCTAGCACCCTGATTATTTGCACATGAAGATGATCAATGTAGATACAACTGTAACGAGTAATCTGAACTCAAAAACTGCACTAGACATATCGACTATCACTTGAAACACGTCTCTCTAGTTCTAGGATAAGCTAACAATCCAATTATACATAAGTCATACCACTAATACTACTGGTAGAATAGTTATGCAAACATGAGAGTCCAGCAGTCCAATTATACAAATGACTCAAAACCTCGAGTAACAAGCTGTCTTATACATTAGAACTAGGCAGAAACAAAGTAAATTTAGGAGTCGACTTCAAACAACAATTCAAATGGCACTTCATCATGTATTCCTTAAATCAAAACTACATCAGTGAGAATTCAAATGTGTACCTGGGTATTAAATCACAGTAGAAGAAAAATAGGAGTCAGTAGCAGTAACAGAGCAGCAGCCAAATAGAGTTTCACCCGCAACACGATACCACAGTAAACAAGAGTGCTTTAGAGATGAATAAACAGCAACAGAGCAACCAGAACACTTCAAGTTAGTCAAAATCGAACTTAGGAAAGCCACAGATCACATTAAACCACCAGTATTAACCAGCAACAACTCGAACACATTCAAATAAACTCAAAATTGAAACTAAATGATCCAGCACACCTTCAGCAACTAGAAATGTCCAATGATGACTTGAATAAATCCCTAAACTACTCTAGATGGCTATGAATTTGAAAATCACCTAAGGAAGGCAATGAAACAGTGAATTGTTTTTGATTTTTTTCTATTTTTTGTTGTTTTTGGTTTTTTGAAGAGCTAGGTCTAAAATCAGAATTTGAAAATCAAATCTGAAACTCAGATTTGCATAAAGAGGTTTTTGGGGGGAGAATTTGATGGCTACAAAACTTATTATTCAAGGCATGTGAATGCCATTTTATAGGCCTCAGGGAGGGCAGCTCCCAACTTTGGGTTTTTTACATATTAGTCCCTCCTTTACTTGACTTGTTTCTGAAGTTACTACCTTATGTTCTTTTAATTTCAATTTAGAACCCCATCTAGAAAGTTCTAGAGGGTTCTGATACTGTTTTTCTATTAGTAAAATACCTACATTGCCCTTATTTGGATTCTAAAATTACTAACTTGAACAAATTGGGCCATTTTCAATGCCCAAAATACCTTTGACCATCCTCTAGAACTACTGAAATCTACCAGTTATGACCAACAAACCTAAGGTCTGAATTAATGGACTAAAATACTGAATCAAGGATCAATCAATAACTAAACTAACAAAATATTAATCAAAACAGACCCAAAGAAATACCTAAAACAAAAATTGAAACTAGAATCTAGCAGAAAACACATTACAAAACGAATGATCATGTGTTCGAACTAAGCACTACACTATTTATCAATTAACGATTGCACCAATTATAACTAAACTAATATTTAAAAAACTAACCAAAACAGAAAAATTGAAAACTAAATCTAATTACTGAAAATCGAGTTAAACACAAACAAACAATGCATGGAAAAACAAAACACATATAAAATCGAAAAAAAAAGAAAAAAAAAGAAAGAAAAGAAACAGAAAACTTATTTGACTAATTCTATGGTTCTGCCGCCCTTCCAACGAGATTTGAATGTTTCCAGTAACGGACTTGGCACGAAGGAAGTGAGGGGATCGTGTGGTACAAATTTGGGGTCAATTGGGTGAATTAGGGTTTTAGGGGTTTGATAGAGGAGATAAAGGCGGTTATATGGTGTTAATTTGGGGTGGTTTGGATGGAGTTGTGTCATGGCCGAAAAAACTTCGATCCAATTTTCGAAGCTTTGGGGTGGGATTCGAGGGACATGGATGGTGATTCAGATAGAGGAGGAAGAGGGGAATCAGGGGTGTAATTCTGGTGGCGTTTGGAGGTGGGCCACCGCCGTGGATGATTTTCGGCGGCAGCGTGCGGTGGTGTTACAGGGTTTGTGGCTAGGGTGTGTTTGGGACGATAAAATGGGGGTGGGTAGGGATATCCGACCGTTAAATATCAATTGTCCCACAGTTGAGAGCCGTTGATCTCTGGAACCTCGACGGTCCAGATTTGTTTGGCTCTAAATGGCGTCGTTTGGTTTATTTAGGGGGCAGGCCGGGTTTGGTCATTTGGGCTGGTCTGGGGGTGTATTTGAATTGGGCTGGGGCGTGACTAAAGAGATATGGCCCAATTAGGGTCTCTTACTAAGACAGCCCACTCTCAATTGCTTTTGTTTCCATTTTTTTTATCTCTTTTATTTATTTTTTGTATTTCATTTTGTATTTATATTTTTCTGATTTATTAAAATGCAAAATTAAAATAGAGACCTAATTTATTATTTTCTTTAAATTTTGTTCTAAAAATAACTTAACCACTAAATAATCCTAAAATATGAAATTAAATCCTAAATGCAAATGTCATGCGTATTTTTATATTTTCATATGAATTAAAATGCACAAATAAAACGCAAACAATTAACAGAAAATAATGCAAAATTCACAAAAGTGTAAAATAATGAAAGAAAAATTATTTTGTTTGAATTTTTAGGAATAATTCATATATAGGGCAAAAATCACGCGCTCACACACGACATCACCCTTCATGCTTTAACACTCTTCCTCACCCAAGCAACAATCACGAACAAGGGGGCAAGGAAATAAATAAAATAATAATAAAAATCCCAGTAAGGGAACACAATTAAAGCAATTAAATCCCGGCAAGGAAAAATAATTAATAAATAATAATATCTCGGCAAGGGAACAATTTAAATACGCTTTCTCTTTCTTTCATTTTTATTTCGTATCTCACTTTACCACTTGAGCCAATGCTCCAAAGAGTTCATTTCATATACTTTCACGGTTGTAATATAACTTGAGCCAATGCTCCTCGATGTTCATAGTTCACAATTTCCTTTCACAAGCTTTTCACAACAAATAGAAATCATCACCAAGGCAAGAGAAATACAATGAAATCAAGATATTCACATTTTAAAGACTCACGGTCATGCTAGATACCAACGTATAGATACTCATCACCATGACTATACGTCGTACTGGACAATTACCACATAGAAAATAGGACTCAACTCCTAATCCCTCAATCTAGGGTTAGACCAAACACTTAACTCAAACTTCGACGGCCAATTCAATCCTCAATAACCGCCTTTCCTTTCGAATTCGGCTCCAAATCAATCAAATCTATACATAAACGACTTCATAACATCAATACATGCTAAACAAATAGAATCCAACGCCTAATTATAGCTTTCCAAGCATTCTTCCCAAAATCCCAAAAATCGACCCCAAACCCGCTTGGTCAAAACACGAGGTTCGGACCAGAATATTCACCCACGAGCCCGAATATATAGTTTTTTTTCAAATTCGACCCCAAAACGAGGTCTAAATCAAGAAAAATCAAAAAGCCCTAACTCTACCCAAATCCTTAATTTCTACCCATAATTACATGTTTTAGGCCTAGAATTTCAATAGATGATGATGGAAAATGAAGAAAACGAGTTAAACAATGTTTACCCAAGAAACTTTGGTGAAGAAATGCTCCAAAAGTCGCCCTAGAACCTTGGAGAAGAAGGAGTTCGTGAAGTGTTATGAAAATCCCGTTAGTGGTTCTGTTTTGAAGAATTAAAATAACTGGGCAATATTACTCATTGTGTTCGCGACAGGCTGGTCGCATTCGCGATGAATAACACTGGGCAAAGCATCACGATCGTGGGAAGGGGAACGAGAACGCGAACGCGAACATGAACGTGAACGCGAACGCGAACGCGGAGAAATAAAAGGTTGTGGCCCAGAAATTGACCTACACGAACGCGATGAAGAACTCCTGCAAAGCTACGCGAACGCGAGCATATGCATGCGAACGCGAAGAGGAAAAAAAAGCTAAGCCCTCAGGGTCAAATAACTCTACGCGAACGCGAGGCAGGGATGCGAATGCGATGAAATAAAAATCAAGGCTTCGCAAATGTGGAGGATGCATCGAGAACGCGAAGAAGAAATGGGGCCTGCAACAGCTGAAGCAAAATCTGCTATTTTCATAAGTCCAAAATCTCTCCGAGACACCTTCGAAACACTCCCAAGCCCTCGGGGCTCCTAACCAAACACATACACTAACTCAACGATATCTTACGAACTTAACCAAGTGATGAAATTGCCAAATTAACATCAAAAACAATGAATCAAACCTCAAAATCAAGAGTTTTTTTTCTTCAAGATTCATAAACTTTCAAATTTAGAACTTTAAACCCAAAACACGTCAAACGACGTCCTGTTTCAACCAAACTTTACAGAAACATCTTAAATCACATATAAGACCTATACCGAGCGCAAGAAACAAAATACGGGACCGATACCAACACGTTCTAATCAATTTTTATTTTAATTTTCCTTAACAATTTCAAAAAAAACAATTTCCTTTAAAAATTCATTTATCAGGCTCGGGACCTCGAAATTCGTTTCCGGGCATACGCCCGAGTCCCATATTTCCTACGGACCCTCCGGGACTGTTCAATCACGAGTCCGGGTCCGTTTATCCAAAATGTTGACTGAAGTCAAATTTATTCATTTTAACACCAAAAGTTAGCATTGTTTCATAGAATTTCACATTTAAGCTTTCCTGCTACATGGCCGGACTATACACGCAAATCGAGGCAATTCTAAATAAGGTTTTTGAGGCCTCGGAAGCACAAAATTAATTAAAAATAGGTGATGACCCAAAGGGTCATCACAAATTCGTATATCGATTTCAAATGGAACAAATGGATTTGCCTCCGGTCACTGACGATTGGGTTGTTCAAGCCGTCACTCAAGGTCTCAACGAACGGAGCTCTCTAGCTACGCAACAAATTAAAGCATAATTTGATCAAATATCCAACCGTCACTTAGTCTGATGTACATAATTGATATTAGTCGAAAATTGGGGTCGAAGACGATCAACTAGGGGCTCCAATTGGTTCAATTAATCCTAACATGCCCGTGGACAACGTTAAAAGGGACGTCGATCGGGAACCACGATCGGACAGTGACCGATATTAACCATACCAGAGAGATCATAGAAATACTGGGTCTGGACACAACCTCATTCAGAATGATAGAAGGAATGATCAAGGACAAAGCTCCCAAGGGCTCATGAGCAAAAGTGGTTTCGATAGGGATGTCGGTCCAAAGAAGCACCTCGACTTTCAGAATATAACTTCAGTGTAGATGTTTTCGCCATAGTATCAGACATTGGGCGTATCAAAGATATCAAGTGGCCTCGACCTCTACAGACTGATCCATCCTAGAGAAACCCAAATCAAATATGCAAATATCATGGTACCCATGGGCACAAAATTGAAGATTGCATACAACTAAGGGAGGAAGTAGCCCGATTGTTCAATGAGGGGAACCTTCGAGAATTCTTAAGTGATCGGGCCAAGAACCACTTCAAGATTAGAGATTCAAATAGGCAGAACGAGCAAGAAGAGCCACATTACGTAATTCACATGATCGTTGGAGGGGTCGATATTCCTGAAGGATCGGTATTCAAACGCGCCAAGGTGACAATCACAAGAGAAAAATGGACTCTGGATTACTTGCCAGAAGAGACATCATCTTACAACGACGAAGATGTATAAGGGATCGTACAACCTCACAACGACGCATCGGTAATATCTATCCTTATGAATAAAATTCAAGTTAAACGTGTGTTAATTAATCCAGGTAGCTCAGCCAATAGTATTCGGCCAACGGTCGTAGAGCAACTCAGCCTACAAGATTAAATTGTGCCCGCAGCTCGAGTGCTTAACGGCTTCAACATGGCAAGTGCAACCACCAAGGGGAAAATTATCTTTCCGATAAATATGGCCAAAACCATACAGGAAACGAAAATCATGTAATCGAGGGTGACATGAAGTACAATGCCATTCTAAAATTCTCGACATCTTAGGGAATCAAAATGGTACACAGAGAGCAGCCCGCTGTCAAGGAGATGTTCACAATTGATGAGGTGATACCGGTGTCAACACTTTCATCAGCAAAGAGATCAAACTCAAAGGGAAAGCAGGAAGTCAAATAGCGACCACAGTCACCAACTTCGGCCCTATCGGAAGAGCAGGAAACTTTTGAGGATGAATATTATATGATACCTCGAACCTTCATAATCCCTGATGATTCTAACGTAACGAAGTCGATTATCGAAGAGCTGGAACAAATCATACTGATCGAGCATCTTCCAGATCGGAAGATATACCTAGGCACGAGTTTAACTCTTGTGCTTAGGAAAAAACCTGTTCAATTCTTTTTAGATAATATAGATTATTTTGCTTGGTCCCATTTCGATATGACAGGGATCCTACCAGAGATCACTACCTATCAATTAAGCTTGCACCCGAAGTTCTGTCCAGTATAGCAAAAGAGAAGGCCCCACTTCGAGGTTAAGCATGAATTCATCAAGGACGAGGTAACCAAACTTCTCAAAATAGGGTCTATTTGGGAAGTAAAATATCCCAAATGGTTAGAAAAAGTAGTGGTGGTCCCTAAGAAGGGAAATAAACTTAGAATTTGCATAGATTATATGGACTTAAACAAGGCTTTCCCTAAGGATTCTTTTCCTTTGCCGAACATCAATCGCATGATCGATGCCACGGCCGACCACGAGATTCTCAGTTTTCTCGATGCCTTCTCCAGGTACAATCAAATACAAATGAACTCTGGAGGACCAGGAAAAGACTTTGTTTATCACTAAATATGGCACCTATTGTTATAACGTCATGCCGTTCAGACTAAAAATGCTGGTTTAACTTATCAATTCCTAGTAAATCGATTGTTCGAAGAACAAATAGGGAAATTAATGAAAGTTTATATTGATGACATGATAGTTAAGTTCCTACGAGCAGAGGACCATTTGAAACATTTGCAGGAGACTTTTGATGTACTGAGGAAGTACAACATGAAGCTGAACCCAGAAAAGTATGCATTCAGGGTCGGCTCGGGCAAGTTTCACGGCTTCTTGGTGTCCAATCAGGGGATCGAGATCAACCCCGACAAAATCAAAGCTATCGAGGATATCAAAGTCGTATATAATGTGAAGGTCGTGCAAAGGCTGATTAGGTGTTATAGCCGCCCTAGGGCGATTTATCTCGAGGTCCTCAAATAGAAGTCACCGGTTATTCTCACTACTTAAGAAGAAGAGCAATTTTGCGTGGTCCCCGAAATTCCAACAACCCTTAGAAGAACTGAAATGATACATGTCAAGCCCTTCACTGCTTCACACCCCGAAAGAGGACGAGCAACTCTACTTATACTTGGCGGTCTCGAAAATAGCGATAAGTGGGGTCTAAGAACGAGAAGATCAAGGTACGTAATTCAATGTTCACTATATTAGTCGGACCTTAGGTGAGGCCGAGACTCGATACCCACACTTAGAGAAATTAGCGCTTGCTTTAAAAAGCACATCTAGGAAATTAAAACATATTTCCAATGTCATCCATTATGTGTTGTAACTGCTTATCCCCTTCGAAATATTTTTCTTAAACCTGAACTTTCGGGTCGATTGGCTAAATGGGCCATAGAACTCAGCGGTTACGATATTTAACATCAACCTCGAACAATCATCAAGTCTCAAATCTTGGCTGACTTTGTGGCTGACTTCATGTTCGCCCTCGTGCTCGAGGTCGAAACAAAATTGTTATTAGAATCGGGTACATAATCGGGGGTATGGACTCTCCTCACGGACGACGCTTAGAACGTAAAGGGTTCCGGGATGGGTATCATTTTGAAACCGCCCACAGGTAACATAATTAGATAATATATCAAAACTTCAAAGTTACCTAACAATGAGGCCGAGTATGAGGCCATGATTGTAGGTCTCGAGCTGGCTAAAAGCTTGGGAGCAGAGGTCATCGAGGCCAAATATGATTCCCTACTTGTGGTATACCAAGTCAATAGAACTTTCGAAGTCCGAGAAGATCGAATGCAGCGATACTTGGACAAGCTACAGGTAACTTTACATTGATTTAAGGAATGGACCTTACAATACATACCTCGAGAACAAAACAGCAAGGTTGATGCCCTTGCAAACTTGGGGTCATCGATCGAAGATGACGAGCTTAACTCGGGGACTGTCATACAACTCTCGAGATCAATAATCGAAGAAGGCCACGCGCGAAATAAACTCTACGAATTTGACTTGGGATTGGAGGAACAAGTATCACACCTCCTATTTTACTACCCGGGGGAGTATAAGGGATTTTTTTCCAATTTCAGAGTTGCCACTTAGGATACTTTATTGGTTTCCTAAGTCACCAGTTTAAAATTCTAAATCGAGGAAAGTTGACGCTATTTATGGTCTGCGAACACAGAAATTCGGGTAAGGAATTCTGTTAAACTGGGAGAAGATGTTAGGTATTCCCGAGTTTCGTAGTTCTAGCATGGTCGCTCTGATCATACTTGGCTTGACTAAATTGCTTGATTACTGATTTTAGAACCTATGTGCATTTACTGCTTTTAATTAGGAAATTATCTTGAAACGGGTCACGCATATGTGTACCCGTTTATTTGGCGCGCCAAAAATTATATCACACGAATCTGTCTACAATTAATAACTCTTTATCATTATTAGAAAAGTTTGGTCAAAGTTGCACGAACGCATACTTCGATCATGTTTTTAGAAATCGTAATCATGTCACGCGAACGTGTCCACAACCACGATAGTATATTAGACGTGCCTAAAGCAATCTACGGACATTTGTTATTTTTATATCTAGGTTATGAAATTAATATGAGGGCCATGTATAATTAAAGTCTGGATGGCACAACTCGGACTATATGAACTAAACTTAATTTAGCAGCATATTAAAACAATTTTATTATTAAGAAAGTTTGCTCGAAGTTGCGCGAACGCATACTCCTAATTGATTTTTAGAATTATAATCGTGTCATGCGAACGTGTACACAATCACAATAGCATTTTTAAACACGCCTAAAGGCTTAACAAAAAATATAATATTAGTGAGGGCCATGGGTGATTTAATTAAATGGCACACCTCAATCTATTGGTAGATGACAATACTTAATTAAAACGGGTCCAAAATGCTTGGGTATACTATAGATCAAAGTTTAAATTACCCTTACTAATTATAATCCCATGTTGGATGAAACCAGGTATTTTAGTCACTTGAAAATGTTTGGGCTAGCATAGGCCCAATATCATTTAAGGACTTTCAGGAAGGGAGCACAAGAAAGGGCTGGGCTAGATGCCAAACCCAGCGTTAAAATGAGAATGTCCATACAATACTTAAAGAAACCCCTTTTACTATATTAATGACAAAACTGATGAGTTAAAATCTGATGGATATAATAGGGCTCAAAGTTGGGCCCGAGGAGTGACAAGGGGCGGAAACAGGCATGAAAGGCCTATTTCCTAGCAGACTGCCTCGAATTAGCCCAAGCCAGGCCCAATCCCCTTAAGAATTTTCAGAAAATAAGACAAGAACTAGATATGTATCACCAGATTATGCATTTAAATTTTTACACCTACTTACAACAATAGTAAGATGAACATGGATCCAAAGCTACTCATTTAAAAATATACTAATTCTTGCACCAATAAAATACTCTAACATTGCTAAAATTAGATGATTAAACTACGTAATTTCAACAGCCAACATTAACATGACATTCAAATTTAAACTACGTAATTTCAACAGCCAACATTAACATGACATTCAAATTAACAATCTTAAATGTGAAAGCAACCACAAAACCCATCTACTAATATGAAAATCTAGACATTAACATATAGATCCTAACATATGAAATTTTTCCTAAATCATTGTCCATTCAGCGTATCACACAGTGAAGAGAACAAACGAAAATAGACATAGAGATTCAAGAAAACACATGTAGGAGGAAACTGAAAATCCTTGATTCATTCATGGAAATGCCCATTACAATTTCATATATCTAAGTACTTCTGTACTTCAGCAGTCATCAAAGCCCAAAGGAATACCTGGAGAGCAAGAGGAAAATAATGAGAAAAACAAAGAAATTTTGTGAAGCAAGCAAGCAAAGAAGCAGCAATTGATCAGCTAGCAAACAACTTCAGCTTAAACCCATTTTGGAATAAGAAATCTGGAAAAAGAAGCTTCAGAATGTGTTTGTTTCTTTCAGGAAAGAAAATCAAAAGTGAAAAATCATTCAACTCTCTCACACAATGCAGAAAATTTTTGTATATTTTCTATGGGTTCCAATGTCTGCCTCGAAATGGAAGAAAAGAGTCCTTATATAGGCACTTCTAAAGCAACCCTAGCCTGATTAGCTAACTCCCCTTCTACCTCTTATTTTCTTGGTCATTTTACCCCTTAACCCCTCTAAAATATCTGAAACCTCCATTATCTCTTAACAAACCAACTCAACCTTATCCTCTAGAAGCTTCCAAACACAGAAAATATTCCCCCCATCTCTCAAATACCTAAAACACCCCTTGACACCCCTGGATTTACATCTAAAATGAATCACACATGGGTCAAATTTGACCCAAGACCCCACCCAAATGAACGGGCCTCTTTAAACCGGGTTAGAGATGACCAAAAGCCCAATCAGCCAAATGATCAAACCAAAATCAACTTTATTGATCATGAAAAGCAGAAAAAGAAGAAAACAATCCGAAATTAGATGATTTCTACGGTTAACCCTAACTTATGCTATTAGCCAATTGAAAACAAAACAAACTAAGATTAATTCAACTAATAAATAAAAGAAAAATAACGAAACAAATATAAGCATAATAATTTTAAAAAATAGAAAAATAATGCAAGAAGCAGAGTCAGGAGAGAAAATCGGGGAAAGGTACCAATTCTTGTAGGAATGAATTGATAAATTGAGACAACTCGACGAACGATAAAGGGAGTCGAAGTTTGGCCGGAGTCCGGTGAGTCAGTCAAAATCCAAGGTTCTCGTAATGACTCAAAAATATCGTCAATCGATTGCTCTTGTTGAGATAAATCTATTAACATAAGATTCGAGTTAGAACGAGTCGAAATTTGAAAAAATCATAGAAGGAAAGGAAAATTAGGGCTTGCATTTTTCATTTTCAGATCCAAAATTGGGTAAATTTGGCTTGGTTTTAGGGAAAGATACTAATGGATTTGGAAAGAAGGAGGGGTAAAGATTACATGGTTGAATTTTGGGGTGGTTTGGAGAACGCCGCCGGCCGGTAAGCGTTTGGAGATTTTGGGGCGGCTGGGTTTGATTAGGGTTTGGGGTGAGGGAGACTAACCGGGTTTGAGTGGGGGGGGTTAGTTTAGGACACTAATATACATTGGGGTAATAAGTTCTGAGTTGTTGGATCATTGAAATCCAACGGCTGAGGTGAAGGGGGCTCAAAACGGGGTTGTTTTGGTCAATTAGGGAAGTTGGACCGGGTTATTGGCTGGGCTGGGTCGTCTGAGAGAAAAAAAGGGTTTGGGCTTTAGCATCTGGTCCAATAACAATCTGCCCTATTATTATTCTCTCTTTCTTCTCTTTTTTTTCATTTGTTTTTCTTTTCCTTTTTAATTAATTAAAACCTAAATTAAACTCCTAAAATAATTAATTTGAAAAACTAAGTTGATCATCTACTATAATATTTACGAAAACTAATTATTCCTAAATTAAAAAAGGAAATTATTAATTTAAAATTAAAAGGCTAAAAATGCAAAAATAAGCCAATTTTTTGTGATTTTCATTTTTTATAAAATAACTAATTATTGATTAATCCTAAAAATGTAAAAATGAAATCTAAATACAAAGCATGGTATTTTTGGTATTTTCATGATTTTAGCAAAAATTAAACATGCACAGAAATACAAACAATTAGCACAAATTCCACAAAATCCTATAAAATTGTAAGAAATAGAAAAAATTATTTTTCTTGTATTTTATGGGAGTAATTCCTATAGGAAAAAAATCACGTGCTCACAACAAGTATATTGAATACTTAAAAAACGAGAAGCTCCTATCAGATCCGAAGGAGTGAAAGACTCTACGCACAAAGGTAGCACGTTTCACTTTGGCCGAGGATGGAATTCTATTCAGGAGGATGTTCGATGGACCATTGACGATATGTTTAGGACCGGGGGACACCAACTATGTCCTATGGGAGATTCATGAAGGAACTTGTGGTCACCACTCCGGTACCTAATCATTAGTTCACAAAGTTATCGGGGGGGGGGGGGGACTATTGGGCTAATATGGAAAAGGATACCAAGGAGTTGGTTCAAAAAT
>MU688176.1:6012-35395 GCA_026770625.1 Nicotiana glauca | reverse complement strand
GGGGGGGGGGGGGGTACTATTGGGCTAATATGGAAAAGGATACAAAGGAGTTGGTTCGAAAATGCGATAAATGTCAAAGGTATGCGCCGATAGGTAATAGACCATCGGCCCCAGGTAAAGCTTAGTTTATTTTATTTATGATTGATTATTTTTCAAAGTAGGTTGAAGCACATGCTTTCGAGAAATTCAGGGAAAAGGAAGTCATAAACTTCATTTGGTACCACAATATATGCCGATTCGGGATGCCCGTCTAGATCGTGTATGATAATGGAAAACAATTATCGGCAGCAAAGTAACTAAATTTCTCGAGGATCATAAGATTAAAGGATTCTACCAATGCCATACCATCCCAGCAGGAACGGACAAGCTGAATCGACCAACAAAACCATCATTCAAAATCTTAAGAAAAGATTGACTGACGCTAAAGGAAAATGGAGATAAATATTGCCCGATGTTATTTGGGGCATACCGTACAACTCAAAATCCAGTACGGGGGCAGCACTGTTCTTTTTGGTCTATGGTGTTGAAGCCCTCATTTCGGTCAAGGTCGGGGAACCTAGCCTTAGGTTTTGCTATGCGGCAAAAGAATCAAATAATGAGGCTATGAACACGAGCCTAGAATTGTTGGATGAAATATACGAGGTCGCCCTCGTTCGATTGGCCGCACAAAAACTGTGGATCAAAAGGTACTATAACCGAAAAACCAATCTTCGACACTTTAAAATAGGAGGCTTGGTGATAAGAATAGTCACCCTCAACACTCGAAACCCAAATGAAGGAAAGCTTGGTCCAGATTGGAACGGACCATATCAGGTCCTTGATATTATCAGAAAGTGATCCTACAAGCTCGACACGATGAATGGCGAGCAATTTTCAAACAATTGGAACGTATCACTCCTAAAGAGATACTACTGCTAAGGTACGACCTTCTCTATTTTCATTTATATTTTAAGCAAACCAATTGTGGATGTTCGATCAGGAACGATGATGGATCCTTCGGCACAAAGTCTTTAGGTCTGAAAGCACGTGTTGCACTCTTTTTCCCTTAGATTGATTTTGTCCCATTTGAATTTTTCGGTGAGGTTTTTAACGAGGCAACCCTTGATCGTGCTAACTTACAACAATTCAACAGTATCTGAGGCTTCTTTACAATCATCCTCAAATACTGGGGTGGCATTACCCTTGAAGGTCAACTTTGTTGTTAGGAAATTACTTCGTAATAGCGAGGTCTCGATAGGTAAATTTTGTAAGGGCCAAACGATCAGATGAACCGTGCCCATATAGGTTACTCGAGCCCTAACATCAAACATATACGCATGTATAATCATTTATTGAAAGAAGTATTTTTCCTTGCCGATATTTCATGCCTTGGAAAAAATTTCTACTTTGCAATTTCATACTCGATCTACTATGTAAACAGGCTTAAGGTCCGATTGAAATCGAAGTTCGAACAATTAACCCCCCACTCAGGTACTGACGTTCAAATAATAGACGAGATTGAATTATTAAAATCTTGAGATTATAATACCTTAAAAAGGCAACCCTCAATTTTTTTAGGCCACGACCACGGCCACCCCACTCGGGGACTGACACTTCGAACAAGTTTGAAGATAAACGGGAAAACAAGACCAAGAGGAAAATCCCAAACTAAAGTCTACGACCAAATTGACACGGTTCGGAGACGTCCGAATTCTGTAATAAAATATGCCTTCAAATATTTTTATAACTGGTTAAAAAGGAAGGATTTGATAGTATCAAGACTTAAAAACTCTAATGAGTGAAAAATTGTTCGAACTCTCGAACAAGTCCCTTATGTCATGCTAAGGCATCACAACCTTTGCGAACATAAATGAAAAATCTAAGGGGAAAATTCTTGAAAGACAAAAAGGGTAGAAAGTCTTATGTATATTAAAACGATCATTCTACAAAGTCCACAACGGCCTAATACAAAATCCTAAGGGAAATATTTTGTTTTGAGTTCGAGGAATCATCATCACTCAATAAAAACCTAAGGGTTACCCTACTTCAAGTTTGAGCAAGTACTCACTCGACACTAGTTTGGTTCCGGTCCAATTGCCTAAACCTTGAACCTATGAATGCAATTTCATAAGACACATATAAAATAAAGTAAAGACAAGACAGAAAGGTAAAGAAAAGATCTTTATATATCAAAAATCATTTACAAGGGCATCATGGCCTGATCAAAAACTCTTTACAAAGGCCAATACAGCCTTAAAAAGAAACACTACTAATCTTAAAGGCCTAGTCTTCTGTGGGAGCAGCTTCTTCTCCCTCAGAGTCTTCTCCATCAGATCCGCCCTCATCCTCGGAATCCTCTTCAAGAAATACTAACTTTAGAACCTTTGCTTCCTCAGCCTTGGCGATCTCGAGTTCAGTAGATATGTCAACACTTTTAGCAAGGACCCTCTCGAGAACCTCCCTTTAAGCGTGCCATTTTGAATGATCAACCATGACCCTGTCCTGCTCGAGGTGGCTTTAGCATCGACTTTGTATTGATCTGTAGTAGCCTGGGCCTTAATATTAGCAGTGGCCACTTCGGATCTGGCAACCTCGAGCTCCTTGGCCAGATTGGCTAAATTGGATTCGAGCTTCTCAACCTTCTTTGCCTGGAATGAGGCATTTTCCCTTGCATATCAAAGCTGTGACTTGGCGGAATCTAGCTCTACTTGAACAGTATTCTTTTATGCATCCAGGATGTTCATACATCCCTTGAACCGTTCGAATTCAGCTCGCACTTTGTCTATTTGACCATGAAAGCCCTTGATCTGTTCGAGCCTCTATCGAGCCTACAGAATGGCATTGTTAGCCTTTATCTATGACTCATCCTCACTATCATGAAAAATTTGAAATACCTGCTTGGCCATCTCTTCATGTGCGTTTCGAGCCTCCACCAGGTCTATTGGAAGCTTCTCACAGAGAATCTTGTAAGTGTTGCACTTCTCAGTGAGACCCTGAACCTCGACCTTGCGTTCCTCTCGGTGAAACACCGAAGCATACAAGAAAGGAAGAAATATTAGAGATATCCACAATTTAAAAGTTATGAAGAAATATTGGTCCTTGAACTTACCCGATTCAAAGCATGATGGGCCTCGTTGAACAAGCAGGAGCCATCCATTGTATTCATTTTGGCTTGGTCCTCCTATGTGACCAAGCATCTAAGGTAATTTTCCACCCTTACGGGGGCAGATAAAACTTGTGTATCTTCCAAGATCGAGATGATAAAAGGTCGCTTTCGATCGGGGTCAACGCTGGGAGTCGGGAATTGGTTAGTCAGTGTATAGCTTGAGGAATCCTCATTCGAGCTTTTCCTTGGTATGTCCAAATCACTTCAACTTCCGATATCTTCCACATCAGTGAAATAGCCATGGAAAAAGTCTTCCCCTCCATGAGCCCCCTCTCCGTGACAAGTCTCTGTAGCCCGAGCGCCACATATCAATGAAACTAAAACTGGAGGGAATGAGGAGGAGTCCCCGATCATTATTGGCCCAAGTGGGTCTTTAGAGGCATCTTCTTCATTCTGGGGAGCCTCGATCTTGGTCTCTATACCAGCCTCAACCACCTCCTCGATGGCCTCTCCACCTCGACATGTGGCATCTCAACTCTTTCCAGCTCGGGCTTATTAGATCAGGGCAAAGCAGCTACGGCTCTTGCATGTTCAATGGTTCTTTGAACCTCAATGCCAGCTCGCACACGAGGCACCAACCCGGAGTCTTCTTATTCTTCATCTTCACCCTCGGTTTCATCTAATAGCTAGTGGGCGGATTCCAGAGTTACATGGATAACATCCCCCTTAGGCTTATGGTGCCTCCTGGCTGGCCTTTTCTATTTCGGGCTTGGGGAACTCAGAGCCTCCTTTCTTTTCTTCTCTTTGCCTTTAGACGGGGAAAGGAATGCCTCTTCTTCATCAGAGAGGTGCCTCATTGGCACGTCCTTCCCGAGGCCTACAAATGGAAAATATGAGTAAGTACAAATAACATTGTCTGAATGGAAACCTTGCTAAGGAAAAAAGATTACCATGGTTACGAGCCTCCCATCGATCCCTTGACAACTCCATTCAAGCTCGCTCAGAATAAGTTTTTTGTGACACCAACCCCTCAACCCATTGCCTCAGGTCGGGGATCACTTCTGGCACAACGGCCACGACTGCAACACAAAAATTTGGATGTGGGGAAGACAAGAAGTAAAATGGCAAAAATGAATATTCAGAGGCAGAATGGTACTTACGTTTCATGGTCCACTTTTTGGGGAACGGCATGTCTTTGGTAGGAATTAGATCCAAAGTCTTTATTCGGACAAATCTCCCCATATAACCTTGGTCTAGAGCTTTGTCTATACTCGAGAATGGGGGTTTGGTTGCTCGGTAGTGAAGCTTGATCATGCCTCCACAATAATGCTGTGGGGGACGTAGAGGCACATGAGGTGATCGAGGGTAAAAGGGTGCCTCTCGATCTTGACTACAAAGAACCGAATAAAGATCATAATCCTCCAAAACGACGAGTGAATTTGGCCCAAAGTACTATCGTACCTCTTGTAAAAGGAAATGATGATAGGGTCTAAAGGACTTATCATGAAGGGGGTAGTTATAGATACTCAAACACCCGTCCTTGTAAGTTGTGATGGATTCTTCGGGGCCAGACACTTCTACATCCTTCCCTACCCAATTGCACTCCTATTTTACTTTCTCGAGAAGACATTCAGTGATCGTACACATGTACCTCGATATTGGTTCACATCGACCTGGTGTCGGTGGTGTATTCTCCACCTTAAAGTTAGTAACAGTAGCACACTTCGTCAGAACAAAGTCCGCAAGGGGATGTTCTGCGGCGACTGCGGCGACGACGGACTGTGATGAAGAGGCGGTTTCTTTGTGGTGGATAGTTTTAGAGGTCTTAGCCATTTTTGAGAATGAGGAAGAATAAGGGTTAGAATATATGCCATTTTAAGAAGAGGATAGCAATGAAACTTGAAGGATTGCAGGAGAAGAACTTGGAGAATGCAAAGAGCTTAGAAGATTATAGAAAAAGGATTAAAGTATGTGAGCATGTGATTTTTGCCATATATGAATTACTCCTATAAAATCCAAGAAAGTATTTTTTTTCCAATTATTTGCCATTTTATAGGAATTTTTGTTGAATTTTATTAATTGTTTGCATTTTTTGTGCATGTTTAATTCTTATTAAAATCATAAAAATGCCAAAAATACTATGCATTACATTTAAGATTGTTTTTATATTTTTTAGAATTAATTAGTAATTATTTATTTTATTAAAAATAAAAATCACAAAAATAGCTCATTCTACACCTTTTAATTTTTAGATCGTTGATTTTTCTCTTTAATTAAGGATTGAGTGATTTTTTTTAATTAGGTAATTAGTTTAATTTTGCAACTTAGATTAATTTAGGATTTTAAATTTAGGATTTAAAAAAAAGAGAAAAAAGTAAAAGAAAAAGGAAATAAGAAGTTATTGAAAAGGAGTTTAAATTTCTAATTTTGGGCTGATTCTTATACCTAAAACCCGTTTCCAAATTGTCCCAACCCAGGCCCAACTCAGCCTTACCCGATCCGCCCCATTTATATCCAAAACGACACCATATCAGTTAGCCTTGTTCTCAACCGTTGATCACTTTGGATCTAACGGCTAGGAACTCATCACTCTTTTTATATAAAATTGTCTGAATCTATGCTAATCCTAGAGACCCCCGCCCTTCCATTTCCGCTCCATCTCTCTAAAACACATAACCCTAGTTGCCCTGTAACTCCTCGTCGTCTCTGCTGCCAACCGCCACCGAAAATCGCCTCACGGCGGTTCCGGTGTTCTAAATGGCCCCAAATCAACACCCCAGAACCCCCACTGTCTCCTCTTTAAAGATCTCTAAACCAATTCCCTCGAATCATCACCAAATGGCTCGATCTTAAATCTAAGATCGATGCCTCCAAACCCTAAGTCACCCAAATGCCACCAAATACACACCCCATAATCTTGGCACCCCTCTAAACTAAACCACCATTAATCCCCTTCGAATCAGCCCGAAGTTCCTCGAATTTTAAATCTAAGTTCTCAAGAACCCTGTCTTTCTTTCACTTCCAAATTTTTGGCAGTTTTTAGGGCTTTTGAACCCAAAACTTCCATGAATTCATTGCCCTTAATAAGAGAAATTGATTCATGGTTGTCTAATGTTCATTCGTGCCCCGAGAATTTGGGTAGGAATTCGAAGGCTTTTCAGTTTTATTATTGGAAGAATCAAGTGATCGGTAATTTCTTGTAACCTTTTCTTTAGTTTCTTCTGGTTTTGGTCTTTCCCCCTTTATTTTAATTGTTTTTGGTTTGGCCGTATGACTTAGGTTACCTTTTCTTTTCTTTTTTTCCGTTAATTGCATGTTTCAAGATTTCGTCAATTAGAAATTCAATGTTGCCTAGGTCCAGATTGTTAGATTGAAATAATTAGGTTTAGTTTTATTATAATTCGCCTATTTCTGTTTCTCCTTTTATTTTCTTTCTTGCTGTTTGCTTTGTTTATTTTTGGTTCTTGCCAGTTTTGTTAAGAATGGTGTTAAAAGATTAATCAATAGCCTATTTACCCAATCCCTTCTTACTTTAGTTTTAGCTGGATTCAATTTCATTTCATTGTGTTAAATTAGCTAGTTTTTTTTGGTTTTCTTGGACTGAGCATGTTGGATTTCAGTAGCTTTTTGAATCTGAGTTTGATTGCCTACATGTTTTAATTACTTAGGATTAATTGATTTTAAACTTAGGCTTGAGCCTCTGAACAACAATTTAAACCTTAGGTTAATGAATTGCAATATCATTAGGAAACTTAATCACTTAGTTGAAGGTTTTTAAATGGTTGTAATTAATTTGAAATCAAAACATAGGGCAAAGCTGAAATAAGTAGTAATTAAAAGGATGAAAATGGACTTTTACATAGGCTAATATCAGAATCTTCTAGACTTTTCATAGTTGTCCATATCCTTAGCATAAAAATGTTGGTATTGGATAAGGAAAGGACAGACAACTGTAAAAGATGATGTATTATCCTGAAAGTTCAAAATTTTAGGTTAGAATATGCTTTTTTGATGCCTTTTTTGTACACTCTATAAAAAGAAAACATTCTCTCACTCTCACACACACATTTTTAGCATCATTTTCAGCACTCAAAAGTTCTAAAAAACATATAGAGATACTAGTCCTTTTCTGACAAATCCCTACTGGTTCTAAAAGATACCAAGATTAGATAAAAAAAGCACCCAAAAATGGTTTTCTTCTGTGAATTTTTGGAAACATTGTTTTTTTTAGCTGGGGTTTGATGGTTGAAACTGTTGGTTTTCTTGCTGAGTTTATGGTTGAAACTTCTGAGTTAGCTTATGTCTAATTGCTGTCGGTTTAAGCTTTGAATCAGCCTTGTTTATTGACCTTTATTTGGTCTTTTTTGTTGCTGTGTTTTGGATCATTTCTAGGTATGTAATCACACCCTTGTTATGAAATGGATCTTCTTGCTCAAATCTGAGTTCTATGTGTGTGTGATCACATGATTCAATGGTGAAAACTAGTGTGTGTTCAATTTCCATCAACTTTCTTATGTCTTGTATGAATTTCAGTAGTATAAAGATATTATTAAATCTGTCTTGATTCTCATAAAGTATATGGCTGATTGTAGTAGTTTTATGTCCAAAAAATGACATTAGGGATGTGAATCTGACCACCAGTTGGTCAGATTCATCCCATAACAATGTATATTTTGTTTGTTTTGCTTTTGTTGCTTTAGAAATTACTAGAAGCATGGCAGGTGTTCGACCCTATAGTAAAGTGGCAAATAGCTTTGGCTCGTTTGAAGTTGAGAGCAGTAGAAGCTTAGAAATTTCCTCTGTTCTTTCTGTTTTAGTTTATCTTAAGGTGTTGATGTAGTTTATATCAGTCACTTCTATTTTGTATCCTCTTTAATTCTGGAACTTATAATGGACTGGACTTTTATAAGTTTATAGGTTAGTTGGTGTAGCTATAATAGCTCTCTAGCTATATCCTAAATGTAGACTAGTACATCATGCATGTTTAAAAACATAATATTTGGTTGCTGAATAGGTTAAGGCATGTTTTAGGTTTATAATTCATCATTAAAGGCATGTAAAATAAATTATAAGTCTATAATCTGATTATTCATGCATGTTTATATATTTTTTTTTTTAGAATTTCATATAATCTTTCTTGTTGTCATTTGTGAATTAAGAAGTATGAATTTCAGCCATGGCCTTATCATTCAGAGCCTAGTTTGCAAAATATGTGGGTTTGATTTTGGAACCATAAGTGGTCCATGTCCATCAAGAGGTCTGGAGTGACCAGATCTGGGCCTCGCATGTTTTGGGTTCAATTTGGATCCCAATCGTATTTGGGCTTTGATTGTTTCCTTCTGTTAGATTCTGCTCTAATTCAATGGAGAGCTTGTGAGGCTACTGAGCTCAGTTTTAGGCCCAAAATGTAAGACAGTCATGGCCAATTCAAACCTGGCTAGGTTTCTGAACGTTTTCCCTCTTTGGGCTCATCTTAGAGCCCCAAGTGATTGCAAATACCTTACTTCCTTGGTCAAGTTCCCAAGTTGGGCCTGCAGCCTATTTTTTTTAGTAATCAAAAGGTTAAGTGAAATACCCCAATGCATATTTACAAGTAAGTTTTTCTCTAGATTGAACTTTAATTTAGAATAAACCTACATATCCTCAATTTACTTTAGTTAACTATAAATATTCTTTTAAAATAAATTTAGGTCTGACATCCTAACTAAATCATGTATGGCCCTCATTTTAGTATCACAACTTAGATATTAAATAATCTTAAACACTTGTTGTTTGCTTTAGGCTCGATTTAGACTAGTATTATGATTATGTATACGTTCGCGTAACATAATTGCGAATTAAATTATAAAAAGTAACTCGAGGGATACGTTCGTGCAACTTCAACCAAACTTTTATTAATAAAATAAACAAAGTGTTATTAATTGTGGATACGTTCGCGTGACATGATTTTAGACGTGACAAAAGAAAAGAGTATACGTACGCGTAACTCAATTCTTTAATTACTAATAAATCAAGTGATTAAAAGCGGTGAAGTATAAATGCACATAGGTCCTAAAAATGAGTAGTTAAATAATTTAATCCAAGTAATAATCACTAAGCGACCGTGCTAGAATTACGGAACCCGAAAATGCCTAACACTTTCTCCCGATTTAACAAAATTTCTTATCTAGAATTTCTGGTTCACAGACTTATAAATTAAAGTCGAAATTTCCTCGATTTGGGATTTTAAAATAAACCAGTGACTTGGGAAACCAAATAAACTATCCCAAGTGGCGACTCTGATAAATTAAATTGAAAAAATCCCATTTTGATTAATATCACTTCAATTGAAAAAACTCTCTTATATCCCTCGGGGGGTGTAAAAAGGAGGTGTGACAAAGTAAAGTTTGAAAGAATAGAAAAGAGGCCTATTTATGGGTTTTACGGCGACGGTTCAAAGTTGCTAGTGGCCGACCGGTAACTAACATGCCTTAAATACCTGGGAAATTTAGCCGTTGGGACATTTCGATCACCTCTACCGCCTATGTCAGAATGCTTACGTAATGATAAACCAAGGTATGGTTCGTAAATTTAATTCGTTTCTTGTCATAACATTTCAAGAAATGAGGGCACTATCTATATACGGTCAAAATTGGGCTCACCCGATTTTACTAATTAACCAAGACTAGGAGGATGGATCGAGGATCGGTCCCATGGCTTGGTAGATCGAGATACGAGGATAAAGTATCGAGTTCATGATTCGAGGTACCTAGCAAGATCGAAACCAGTAATGATCGAGGTCGATTGGGTTAGAAATCGAGCGAGACCGAATATGGCATAGTAATGGAAAAGCAAGATATCCATGACTAGTCGAAGATCATGGTAGAAATCTCGGAACAGATCAAATCAAGGACGATTGTTTAGCTAATCATGGGATTTACTTATGTAATTAGTATTATAGCATATATAGGATTCCTCTACTATAAAAAGAGGGGTCTAACCATTTTGTAATCATCTTACATTCACGCATATCAAAGAAATACAATAATCTTTTCTCTTATATTCTCTTGTTGATCAGTTGGTTTAAAAAATTTACTCACTCACGAAGTTCGAGGGCGATCTAGCTCGAGGACTGAATTGCATTTCAGTACTAGTTTGCTTTAATTTGTTGTTTATTTCTACAATTAATCATCATATTTATCAATTGATGCTGGATGAAATTACATATCCTCAAAATTACTTATAAGTTTAATTGTAATATAATTTTAAGGGTAAATACCCGACTTTTTTGTATTTTTCACTTCATAGAATGGACGTTTATTTTGTTTTCTATCAGATCTATATTAGGATTCCGACTAATCTGGATGATTTGTGTCCTTAACCTTTGTGGCCTTCACGGAAAGTCGAAATTAGCTCAAGTGATTGGGACCTCAACTAAGAGATCATAGTCAAAATAGCATAGGCTAGTTATTTTTCGGATTAGCGATCAAAAAATAGCTAGCGTTTGCGAAGTCATTAAAAAATATTCACTATTTTGCTAAAATATGGAAAGTCCCAGCATAATATGCGGAATTATGTAGCTCCTACATATAAATGTGATGACCCAAAAGGTCAACACTTGTTTTAGAAACAAATTTAGTATTTCAGGACTAAAAACTTCCTTTTTACCTCACCTCAATTTGCGTGCGTGGTTCGAACCTATATCCGAAAAGCTTTCTATGTGAAAAATATGAGAAGTAGAAATTTCTAGAGTTAAAATTTGATATGGTTGACTTTGGTCAACATTTTTAGCAAAAGGACCCGGATCAGTGTTCCGATGATCCCGGGAGGTCTGCAGTAAAATATGGGACTTAGGCATATGCCCGAAAATGAATTCCGAGGTCCCAAGCCTTAAAAATAAATTTTTGAAAGAAATTATTTTGCTGAATTATCTAAGAAATGAAGAAAAGAATTTATATTTGAAACCATTGATATCGGTCCCGTATTTTGATTCTGGAGCCCGGTACAAACTTGTATAGTATTTGAATGATAACTGTGAAATTTGGTGAAAATGGAGTCTATTTGACGTGAGTTGGACATCCGGTGGAAGAGTTACGAACTTTAAGTGTTCTTGATAAAAATGATGAGTTTTGAGGTTTAATTCATGGTTTTACATGTTATTTTGATGGTGTGATCGCATAAGTAGGTCCATATGATGTTTTTGAGTTAGTATGCACATTTTGTTCGGAGTCCCGAGGGCTCGGATGAGTTTGGGGTAGGTCCTGGAATGTTTTAGGCTTGAAATATAGCTATTGTAGGTTCAGAGAAATGCAAATATCTGAACCCACAAATGCGGTCTGCAACGATTTTATGCGTTCCGCAGTGGGGGCTTTGCGACCGCACTCGATTTTGTGCGGTCCGCGGTGAGGAAGAATCTGCAGGTTCATTGGTCTAACTTCGGAAGCCTATATCTTTTGATCTACAAGGAAATTGAGGTTATTCAAAAGCGAAAGTTGTAGTCCTTCGTGTCTAGTTTCCAGAAAGGTAAAGAAATCACAATTTGGACATCTGTAGAGAAAGTTATGGCCAAAATTCTAAAGCATGTCACTGCAATCAACATTGTGAGCTCCGCGACCGCTCTGCTTTTTGTGCGGTCCGCATAGAGGGTCTGAGATGGGTATATTTAAATGGGATTTTCAGTTAGTTTCAATTTTTCAAAACCCCAAAAACATAAGAGGCGATTCTTCAAACAAACTTTCTTCTCCAAAATATTAGTAAGTGATTTCTAACTTATTTTCTTTACTCCTTAACTTTTTTTTTACAAGATTTCATCCTAGAAGCTAAGGTTTTCATAATGGAATTGGGAATTTTGGATAAAACCTAATAATATTAAAATTTGGGTATTTAGACCTCAAATTGAGGTTGGATTCCAAAACTAATTATATATCCGGGCTCGGGGGTGAATGGGTAATCGGGTTTTGGTCCAAATTTTGGGTTTGGACCAAGCGGGCCCAGGGTCGATTTTTGACTTTTCGGGAAAAAAAATTAGAAAAATTATTTTCATTCATTAGAATTGATTCATTTAGCACTTATTAATATTATTAAGTAACTTGTGGCTAGATACGAGCGAGTTGGTGGTAGACTCAAGAGGTAAAGCGATAGTTGAGGCTTAAATTGTGTTCGTGGCATCGAGGTAAGTGTGTGGTCTAACCTTAGTTTGAGGGACTAGGAGTTTTGTCCTATTTGGTATGTGTTAATTGTTGAGTACGACGTATAGGCATGGTGACGAGTATCTATACATTAGTGTCAAGCATGCCTATGAATCTTATGTTATGATTAATGTGACTCTGTTTGTATTGTTTATGCCTAATGTGATGATTGCTATTGTTGAGTAAGGTTTGTGGAAAGACTATTGATATTTGAACATTGAAGAGTGTTGGCTCAAATTTTAAAGTGATTTGTGGAAGTATAATTGGCAATTGAACCTTATAGAGCATTGGCTCAAATTATGAATCGAGTTGTGAAGTAAATATGGAAAAGAGAAGAGGATTATGGTATTGTTCCCTTGCTAGGATTTTGTTGCTTTTAATATTGTTCCCTTGCCGGGATTTTACTATGATTCAATTATTTCCTTGCCCTTATTGTTTGTGTTTGTTATTTGGGTGAGGAAGAGTGTAAAGCACGAAGGATGATGTCGTACATTGTTTTGGTGAGAGAGTATTAAAGCACGATAGGTGATGCCGTGTATGATTTATGTGAGGAAGAGTAAAGCACGAAGGGTGATGTCGTGTCACACGATGTATCATTTCGTGCTGATTATACTGATTTTATGGTGAAGATGAGAGTAAAAGCACGAAGGGTGATGCCATTCCATCATATTGATTTTACGGTGAGGACGAGAGTAAAAGCACAAAGGATAATGCCGTGCACTTTTCCTTAATTTTCCTGACTCTTGTTGATAATTAAGTTATGGTGTTCTTTATGCTTATTTACTAATTTTCTGTTGTTATTTGATTTTATTGTGATGTTATTAATTCCGTTGCCCAAATTGTGTTGTGATTGTTGCTTGGATGAGGAAGAGTGTAAAGCACGATGGGTGATATCCTGCATTGTTTTGGTGAGAGAGTGTTAAAGCACGAGGGTGATGTCGTGCATGTTATTTGTGAGGGAGTGTTAAAGCACGTAGGGTGATGCCGTGCACTTGTCTTTGATTTCCTGGTTTTTTATTGATAACTAAGTTATGGTTTCTCTACATTTAATTGTTGGTTTCTGTTGATCCTTGTTGTACCCCGTAGCATGTTTCCCCCTTCCTATCTTCAATTGAACTGTCGTGATCCTTATATTTATTTGTTGTTCTTCCATTATTATTCGATGACCCTGCAGCATGTTTCCCCCTCCCATTCTTAACCGTACATTTCTTCTTTTATTTTCCGTTGTATATGATTTAACTGCACAGGTTTATTTGTAGTCTGGTCCTAACCTCGTCACTACTTCGCCAAGGTTAGGCTAGGCACTTACCAGCACATGGGGTCGGTTGTGCTGATACTACACTTCACACTATGTGCAGATTCCGGTGCAACAACTTTTGGACCTTAGCTTGGGTAGCTGCCTTCAGTCCATATAGAGAATCTAAGGTGGTCCTGCAAGCGTCCGCATGCCTTGGCATCTTCTCCTATCCCTTTTATTCTATTTCTTTTACGTACTTCCGAAATAGTATTGTAATAAATATTTTGAACTTTTATCTGCAGTATTCTTAGACAGTCTATGGATTTGTGACGCTAGTCTTGGATAGTTTATGTATGGATTGGCGTTCGTATCTTTATTAAAATATTATTACAGTCTTCCGCTTATAAATTCTGCTATTTTATATAATATTGGCTATTAGTTGTTACAGGACTAAATGGGAAAAGGTAAATTGTTCAAAAGGTTAGCTTGCCTAGATTTCCTAGTAGGTGCCATCACGACTCTCGAGGGTAGGAAAATTCGGGTCGTGACAAGTTGGTATCAGAGCTTTAGGTTATATAGGTCTCACAATTCACAAACAAGCTTAGTAGAGTCTGAGGGAACGATTCAGAGACGTATGTATTTATCCCCCAGAGGCTACAGAGTTAGGAAAAACTTCACATATACTCTTTTCTGTCATGCAATTTTGTTCTCTCATTGCTAAATTGAACCTTCTACTCTTATCATATCGCGAATGGCGAGGTCTTCAGCCGAACAGCAGCACAGACCTGTAATAGATCAGCTACGTCTTCAGATGCCTTGTGGATATTGGAAATGTTTACCAAGCTCTTCACTACCACTTTCAGCGGTGCATCTTTTGAGGATCCCCAGGATTATTTGGACAGTTGTCATGAGGTTTACAGGAACATGGGGATAGTGGAGACCAATGGGTTCGACTTTGCTGCTTTTCATTTGTCTGAGTCCGTCAAGACTTGGTGGAGAGATTTTTGTTTGGCTAGACCAGTTGGGTCACCAGCTCTGACTTGGGATCAGTTTTCATAGCTATTCTTGGAGGAGTTTCTTCCTGTCACTTAGAGAGAGAGATATCTTAGGCAGTTTGAGCGTCTCCAGCAGGGTTCTATAACTGTTACTCAGTACGAGACTAGGTTTATTAATTTGGCCCGTCATGTTCTTCTTATACCTCCCACTGAGAGAGAGAGAGAGAGAGAGAGAGAGAGAGAGAGAGAGAGAGAGAGAGGAGGTTCATTGAGGGACTCATTCAGCCTGCTCAGCCAGCTAGAGGTAGAGGTAGAGGTGCTAGAGATAGAGGTATAGGTATTAGAGGTGGAGGCCAGCCAGCAGCAGGCCGTCCCAAAGATGTAGTTGAGAGTGGTGGGGCCTAGCCCCGATGTTGTACTCTTCCATCCAGGCCTGAGGCTGAGGCTTCCAATGCAGTTATTATAGTGACTCTTTGAGTGCTCCAGTGTATGTATCTACACCGGTGGGTGCTTCTATTGTGGTAGATCACGTCCATCGTTTATATATAGTTGTGATTGGGGGTCTTGAGACTCGTGTAGATTTGTTACTTCTGGAGATGGTTGACTTTGATGTCATATTGGGGATGGACTGGTTATCACCGTACCACGCTATGTTAGACTGTCATGCTACGATTGTGACCTTAGCCTTGCCGGGTTTACCTCGTTTATAGTGGAGAGGGACTCCTGGTCATTCTACCCGTAGTACTATCTCATATATAAAGGCTTGGCATATGGTCGAGAAGGGGTGTTTGGCCTATTTGGCATATGTTCGGGATTCTAGGGCCGATATTCCTTGTATTTATTCTGCGCCTATTGTTTGTGAGCTTCTTGAGGTATTTCCTTCAGATTTTCCGGGTATGCCAACCGACAGGGATATTGACTTCTACATTGATTTGGCTCCGGGCACTCAGCCCATCTCTATCTCTCCGTATCGTATGGCCCCCGCCTAAGTTGAAATTGTTGAAGGAGCAGCTGCAAGACTTGCTTTAAAAAAAGCTTCATTAGACCTAGTGTATCGCCTTGGGGTGCGCCGGTGTTATTTGTTAAGAAGAAGGACAGATCGATGATGTCACGACCCAAAATCCAATAAGGGTCGTGGTGGCGCCAGACACCACTGTCAGGCAAGCCAACTTAATCAATCGATTAATTTCTCTTTTTAATACCTTTGAAATCTAGGACTTTTCCTTCCATTTTTCATAAATAAAAAAGATCACTACTTAAATTCAAATTAAATAATAAACAATTAGTACAAATCTTTCGAAAACCATCCCAGAACCCGGTGTCACAAGTGCATGAGCATCTACTGATAGGGAAATAAAATACAACATTCGTTTGAAATACAGTGGACAGGAAATAAATACAATATGCTGAAAGGGACTACACTAGCTGCGGGTCGCCTCGAATAATGCAACTCACCTAGTCCCAGAATCATCCGCGCTGCTACGCCCAGTAGGCTGCTAGAGATACATATACCTGTGCAACAAAAATGCACAGAAGTGTAGTATGAGTACGTAAACAACGTGTACTCAATGAGTATCCCGCCTAATCTCGAAGAAGTAGAGACGAGATGGTCAACTTTGACACTTACTAGAGATCAATTAACAATATTCTAGAAATGTGAGGAAAATCATGGATTTATATAATAGTTCTAATTCACGAAGGCAGAAAACAGGTAAACAACTTCAACAAATAATCAAGGACTTTCAAGGTTTATTATTTATTATTTTATCAATTTATATCAAGCCACAAAGGGAAAATTTCACGTTTAAAAATCCTCAAGCGACAAATAACATGCGCAAATCACACCGAGGTGACGGCCCGATCCAACAGAAATGTAAACTGTGCACTGCCGAGGGTCGAACGGCCCGAACCATAGATGCATCTATTACCCCGCTCGCGAATCTATCCATGTGACGCGGTCAACATAAAATAAATAATTACCCTGCTCGTGAATCATTCATGCGACGCAGGTATACATAAAATAAATGCTCAAATAGTCAATTAAGAATTTATCGGGGAATAATTATCCAAATGAAATAATTTCTCTTTTCATAATTTAGAAAAAATGACGTTTAATCCCTTTTTACATTCATTTACTAATCCAGGGTGATATAAGCAATTAAAGCTATCAATGAGTACATAAATAATCCAAGTATAACATGCTTTTGGGTCCTAACTACCCGTACAATAGCATAATAGTAGCTACGCACGGACTCTGTCTCCTCGTACGTACGTAGCCCCCGCAATTAGGAGCACATAATTAATTATTTCACCTATGGGGACAATTCCCTCTTACAAGGTTAGAAAGGAGACTCACCTAGCTCCGAAGACTCATAACCGACATTCTACATTCCTCCGAAGACTTGCACCAACGCACAATGCTCCAAAACTAGCCAATGATTATACAAATCCATTAATATATGCTCAATTAAACTTTACAACCCAATTTGTAACGATTCCTAACCCCGAACGAAAAGTTGACAAAAATGCCCTTGGGCCCACATGCCCGGAAATCCGAAATTTCTCAAAGATAAAGTTTATCCATGAACTCACGAACTCAAATATATGATTTTTTCTTACTTCCATACTCAAAATCGTGGTAAAATTCAATTTATCAAGTTTCTAGGTTTTCTTCCAAAAATCCTAACTTGCCCACAATGTTTATGTCTAATTCCATGATATAATCTTGTATTTAGCTTGGAAATGAGTAGGAGTATCTTACCTTAACATAGATGACGAAATCCCTCTTTGAAGCTCTCCAAAAAATCTCCCAAGCCATAAAAAATGAGAGAAATGAACTCAAATCAAGATTTTTAAACATCCATTCTGCCCCAGCTGTTTCCGTTTCTACGGAATTATTTCCGCTTATGCGGTTAAAACGCCGCTTTTGTGGATCCTTCCCAAACCGCCCAACTTCCGCTTCTGCGCTTCCTTTTTCACAGGTGCGGTCCCACATCTGCGGCTCCCTGACTGCATCTGCGGTCTTCCTGGCCGTTTCTGCAGCTCCGCTTCTGTGGATTCCTAACCGCATATGCGGTCCCTTCTCCCTTCACTCCCAACCGCTTCTGCGGTCCCTTCCTCGCTTCTGCGGGGCCGCTTCTGCGGTTCCATTTCCGCAGAAGCAGAAATACCAGCAACCAGACCCTTCAGCCATTCTTCAACTTTCAAATTTGATCCGTTAACCATTCGGAATCCACCCGAGGCCCCCGGGACCTCAACCAAACATACCAACCAATCTCAAAACACATTATGGACTTGCTCGAGGCCTCGAATCGTGTCAAACAATGCTAAAACCATGAATTACACCCTGATTCAAGCTTTATGAACTTCAAAATTTCAAACTTCTACTTCCGATGTTTAAACCTATCAAATCATGTCCGATTGACCTCAAATTTTGCACACAAGTCATATTGACATTACGGACCTACTCCAGCTTTCAGAATCGGATTCCAACCCCGATATCAAAAAGTCCACTTCTGGTCAAACTTCTCAAAAACCTTCAAATTTCTATCTTTAGCTAAATGGCTTAAAAATGACCTTCGGACCTCCGAATTCACTTTCGATCGCGCTCCCAACTCCAGAATCACCATACGGTGCTACTCCCAGTCTCGGAATTCCAAAGGACATCGATAACACTGAAATGCACTTCAAAACAAACTTATGAAATTTCTTTTAAAATGCTAACTTCCATAATAGGCGCCAAAACACTCCCGGGTTATCCAAAACCCGATCCGGGCATACACCCAAGTCCGAAATCATCATACGACCCATCTGGAACCTTCGAATCTTGATTCCGAGGTCGTTTACTCAAAATTCCAATCTTAGCCATTTTCTCCAACTTAAGGCTTCTGAAATGAGAATTTTCATTTAAATCTAACTTTGATCTTCTTGAATTTCAGTTCCGACCATACGCAAAAGTCGATATACCTGAAATTAATCTGCTCATGGCCTCAGACCGCTGAACGATGCGCTGGATCTCAAAACGACCGGTCGGGTCATTACATTCTCTCACACTTAAACATACGTTCGTCCTTGAATGTGCTGAGAACTATACTGAAGTAGTCTGAAATCACTATTTAACACCTCATGCACCTTGCCGTGCTACCACAACTTAGTTGAGCACATTAGCTCGATAATTCTGCAGATACACTCTTTTATTCAAGCAAATAAGCCTTAAAGCCCAATTCCAACACCCGGAATTTTCTGCCAAGCCTGTTTCCAACGTACGATCACCACATCAACCACTACATGCTATACCCAAACACGACTGCATAACTTTGTTGAATTCACACTTTGCATCACTTTACTCATTGGACCACAATAACATTCCTGATCGAATTAATCGAAATTCCACAAATCTGATGCTCACTTTACTCACTCTAACTTTTACAATACCGCCACGACGGATGAGATGTGCCGAAATTCATAATCAACTTCCAAGTCAACCAATCATTGAGTCATACTTCTGACAAGAGGCATTACCACATTCTGAACCAAATAATGATCTCAGATCCTTAATATACGTCATATAATCAGATTGCACTGATCCTAAATCCAATAATCTCGTCTCGCCAGTACGAACTGCTCAGGCAATAAGCCATCCCGCACATGGTCAAAAGTCCCATATGATGCCACAATATGCCAATAGGCTACTAATTAGGATGCGATACAAAAGGAAAAATGGACTCCGAAAAGGAAGTTTAATTACCCCGCTCGCGAATCATACATGTGACGCGGCCAATATACTGAACAGACACCCCGTTCGCGAATCATACATGTGACGCGGGATCACAGCTAATAAGAGCGTTCCTCAGAAAACAGGATACAAAACACATAAAACAGGTATGGGGAACTGTACTGAACATCACACTGTTGCGGCATGCAACCTGATCCAAATAACATATCCATGGCGGCGTGCCACCCGATCCGCACATGGAACTCACATAAGGAGATGCCCATCGAGCTAAATTGCTCATTATAGCAAAACACCAAATATCGGTCATAAACACACTAGGTGCATAATACCATCCCTGAGGAGACATATAACACTATAATCCACAAACTCGGGCACAACTGAGGTGCGATACAAGATCTGAATCTCAAGAGCCATTCTGCTCATATAACATCATCGCCACGCGGAACTTCAACTCATAAAAATTTATGAAGTCGTCTCATAACTCATACGGCATGATACATCATTGCCTGGAATAGCTGATGACAAAATAACACCCCGACTGTTCCTCCATAAGGAACGCTCGCTGAAACGAACACAACTGGACTGATATAAAGCCCTGTTCATATATAAATCAATCCACTAATCTCAAGACGATTTCTGATTGCACCAACTTGTCTAATAACCTTTCAAAGGTCCATAGTAACTCCATTTTCCTCATAACACATAAGAACAACCATCATAACCGGAGCAACCTCCTCAGTTCACAACCCAATAACAAAGTGCCCTCCAGGCATAAATTATCAGATTAATGATATTACCACAATCCTCATACTTGGTTTAAATCTTTAGTTGATCAAGTGACTACATGTCACACTTATACAATCTTCCCGTGGGACACGCTCCCACAATCTTCCGAAATGAATAACGGGTCTGCACATCTAAACCATCGGCTGCACTAATACTGAAAAGCGATCAAGAATCCTTAGCCATGATGCAAAGCCTCTTTCACAACACATCGATCTCAGGTGACGCTGAAGATAATAACAATTTACTTTAAACATTCCACCCTTTTCTTTCTCATCCGAGCTCATTACATCCTTACCAGCACCAAGCTGCAACCTTGATCCTCACTTCGAATTCTCATGCTACTCACTGCACCCAATGTGCCAACATACGGTAGAACACGATTTACACTTCCTCATATAAGAATTTTTCACTTAACTCACTTCAGGAGAATCATAGCAACACACGGGTAAATTTCCATAACCGTAGGATGTGCAAATCTCTAAGTAGTGGTCCAAGCCACCATAGCCCTTCCGGAATCCGCTTCCACTTAACAAGCCATAACAGACGAATGCTTCTGAATAACATCAATTACGGCAGCCGACAAGCCTCCTACGTACCGCACAAATCATACACATAACTTGATCACGCGGAATGAACTGATCACTGGCCCCAATATGCCAATTCAACTATGGCTAATCAATCTACCTTCTTCCAATTTATCCTTGCTTGCCTTAGAAATAATACTAAATCCATTCAACATATAACATACTTCATCTACACTCACCCCGAGTGACCTTGAATTATGAGACCATGTCGTCTCAAATTCCACGAACCATTTCATACCTCACAATTGCTACATCGCAAGCCAAAACATCCCGAAACATTTTGTGCCTCTTCTCACAAGCTGTTTTCCAAGCTTGATTCTTAGCCATACCCATAAGCTCGAAATCGATAGGCATCACACTTTAACTCCTTAATTCACTAGGACCATCACTGAGAGCCACCCGCTCTAACTAGGTCCCAAATATAATCCACCCCATAAATCTTATAACACATGAATACCCTCTCGACGAAGCACCCGACGAAATCACCTCCCCCGAGACCTGCATCTCTACAAGGCATAAATCCTGAATCCTTCCTCAAGTCCAATCATGAGCCAATAAGGCCAACCATAGCATGCATTCAACAATTCATCTACTCAATTTACCACTTATGGTCTTCTCCCATAGCTGGAATAACCCATCAATATGCTAGTAACCTGAAACCTCACGAGCAGTTAACTCTGCGACCCCATCATAAGAGGTGGGACTCTCCCACTTAGCTTGAAGCCATTATTTCACAACTCTGGAATTCACCAAGATTCCCTAGCTTCCATCGACATAACATTGCATGATTAACCGCATAAATTCTCGGATTCCTTCCGCAAAGCCCCATTCTTTTATACTCTGATTCACCCACTGCATTCGCACGACCAAACTTTTTGCTACACAACTAATAAAACTCTTCGCAGGAGACACGCCAATCACGCGTATGCTAACCTTCTCACTTGGGTAACCCGCCTATAGAAGGCTCTCCCCGGTATCTTCCCACACTGCTGTACAAGGTACAATTACTACAACATCAATGACCCTCCCTGAGTCTGAGCTCACTCTCCAGTTGCACAGGTCCATTTACCTTTAAATGTGCAACAACATCCTTCCAATTCAAATTTTATGTTGCATCCTTCTTCATTTAAGTGGCTCCTTTACGTTATACTAAATCTCCGGTCGCACAAGAATCCCTACTTCAAATTAGGCCCGTAGACCCCAATAACCAAGCACCAGTATTCTCAAATCGTTCCAAACTCTCCTTAAGGCGCATACTCATCTTATTACAAAGCCCTATACAGCTCCGCCACTCTCCCACTTTGGGAAAACTTGCTCCTTTACTCAACTGCTTGACCTACGCTTCTTATACTTGGCCCTTTAGAAGTTCAAAACTCCGCCTGAAACTTCCCACATGTTTTCTCATCTTTTGCTGTTCCGTTGTTGCCTCAATAAAATGTATCTTCCTGGAACTTGAATCCACAATTTGTTACTAACTTTAAACTTTTCCGAAGGTCATCTTTCTCGAACCGTCAACATTTGAAATACTGATTCAATCCTAAACCTCCGCACCATGCGATATCTGACAGTCGTATCTTCAATACTATTTCTCAATATCGTGTCATAAAGGCGAATTGTAGCAGATTATAACACCGATAAACTTAATACGTCCAATTAGGACAACAGCACCCCAACATAGAGGAGAACTCCACCACGCTTGCAATTACCACATTTCATCACTTCCACCAGCCCACATCCGATCATCCTTAGTCTGACTGCCTTTCCCTTGCCGGGAATAAAATACTGAATCCCTTGATTACACACTGAGTAAACCTCCCTTCAAGTCATTCACTGCCCCGACACGTGGGCAAGTATCCTACCATCACAACAATACTGCGGAATAATCGCTCATAAGCATTGTGGCAACCTATGCCTAGCCTTAAGGATCTTAGAAGTTCTGTTACTGAGCTGAACACTAGAATATCCTTCCATAAGGTGACTATAATATTCCAATCAACTATATTGGGAGAATCATCCTGCACCACATTTGTAGTGTCGTTACAATCCTTCAATTTTTGATTTATAACAAGCCCTCGCGTAAGATTGAGTAGGAAGAAATCAAAGGCATAAGCCTCAAAGGAATTGAACCGCATGATAATGAAATCAAGAAGGGAAGTACTCTTAACAGCCTTGTAGCCTCCCGAGGATAAGTACAGACGTCTGTGTACCGATCCACGAGACCCTACTAGACTTGCTCATGACTCGTGAGACCGACGGGAACCTAGTGCTCTGATACCATGTTGTCACGACCCAAAATCAACTAAGGGTCATGGTGGCGCCGGACACCGCTGTCAGGCAAGCCAACTTAATCAATCGATTAATTTCTCTTTTTAATTCCTTTGAAATCTAGGACTTTTCCTTCCATTTTTCATAAATAAAAAAAGATCACCACATAAATTCAAATTAAATAATAAACGATTAGTACAAATCTTTCGAAAACCATCCCAGAACCCGGTGTCACAAGTGCATGAGCATCTACTAATAGCAAATATAATACAATATCCGTCTGAAATACAGAGGACAGGAAATAAATACAATATGCTAAAAGGGATTACACTAGCTGCGGGTCGCCTCGAATAATGCAACTCACCTAGTCCCAGAATCATCCGCGCTGCTACGCCCAGTAGGCTGCTAGAGATACATGTACCTGTGCAACAAAAATGCACAGAAGTGTAGTATGAGTACGTAAACAACGTGTACTCAATGAGTATCCCGCCTAATTTCGAAGAAGTAGAGACGAGATGGTCAACTTCGACACTTATTAGAGGTCAATTAACAATATTCTAGAAATGTGAGGAAAATTATGGATTTATATAATAGTTCTGATTCACGAAGCCGGAAAACAGGTAAACACCTTCAACAAATAATCAAGGGCTTTCAAGGTTTATTCTTTATTATTTTATCAATTTATATCAATCCACGAAGGGCAAATTTCACGTTTAAAAATCCTCAAGCGACAAATAACATGCGAAAATCACACCGAGGCGACGGCCCGATCCAACAGAAATGTAAATTGTGCACTGCCGAGGGTCGAACGGCCCGAACCATAGATGCATCTATTGCTCCGCTCGCGAATCTATCCATATGATGCGGTCAACATAAAATAAAAAATTACCCTGCTTGCGAATCATCCATGCGACGCAGGTACACATAAAATAAATGCTCAAATAGCCAATTAAGAATTTATCGGGGAATAATTATCCAAATAAAATAATTTCTTTTTAAAAATTCAAAAAAAATGACGTTTAATCCCTTTTTACATTCATCTACTAATACAGGGTGATATAAGCAATTAAAGCTATCAATGAGTTCATAAATAATCCAAGTATAACATGTTTTTGGGTCCTAACTACCCGGACAATAGCATAATAGTATCTACGCACGGACTCTCATCTCCTCGTGCATACGTAGCCCCTACAATTAGGAGCACATAATCAATTATTTCACCTATGGGGATAATTCCCTCTTACAAGGTTAGAAAAGAAACTCACCTAGCTCCGAAGACTCATAACCGGCATTTTACATTCCTCCGAAGACTTGCACCAGCGCACAATGCTCCAAAACTAGCCAATGATTATACAAATCCATTAATATATGCTCAATTAAATTTTACAACCCAATTTGTAACGATTCCTAACCCCGAACGAAAAGTTAACAAAAATGCCCTTAGGCCCACGTGCCTGGAAATCCGAAATTTCTCAAAGATAAAGTTTACCCATGAACTCACGAACTCAAATATATGATTTTCTCTTACTTCCATACTCAAAATCGTGGTAAAATTCAATTTATCAAGTTTCTAGGTTTTCTTCCAAAAATCCTAGCTTGCCCATAATATTTATGTCTAATTCCATGATATAATCTTGTATTTAGCTTGGAAATGAGTAGGAGTATCTTACCTTAACATAGATGACGAAATCCCTCTTTGAAGCTCTCCAAAAAATCGTCCAAGCCATGAAAAATGAGAGAAATGAACTCAAATCACGATTTTTAAACATCCATTCTGCCCCAGCTGTTTCCGCTTCTGCACAATTATTTCCGCTTATGCGGTTAAAATGCCACTTTTGCGGCTTCTTCCCAAGCCGCCCAGCTTCCGCTTCTGTGCTTTCTTTTCCGCAGGTGCGGTCCCGCATCTGCGGCTCCCTGACCGCATCTGCGGTCCCGGCGTTACTCACCAAAATCTGTATTTGCGATCTTCCTGGATGCTTCTTCGGCTCCGCTTCTGTGGATTCCTAACCGCATATGCGGTCCCTTCCTCGCTTCTGCGAGGCCGCTTCTGCGGTTCCATTTCCGCATAAGCGGAAATACCAGCAACCTGACCCTTCAGCCATTCTTCAACTTCCAAATTTGATCCGTTAACCATCCGGAATCCACGCGAGGCCCCCGGGACCTCAACCAAGCCTACCAACCAATCTCAAAACACATTATGGACTTGCTCGAGGCCTCAAATAGTGTCAAACAACGCTAAAACCATGAATTACACCCCGATTCAAGCTTTATGAACTTCGAAATTTTAAACTTCTACTTCCGATGTTTAAACCTATCAAATCACGTCCGATTGACCTCAAATTTTGCACACAAGTCATATTTGACATTACGGACCTACTCCAGCTTTCGAAATCAGATTTCGACCCCGATATCAAAAAGTTCACTTCCGGTCAAACTTCTCAAAAACTTTCAAATTTCTATCTTTAGCCAAATGACTTCAAAATGACCTACGAATTCACTTTTGATCGTGCTCCCAACTCCAGAATCACCATACGGAGTACTCCCAGTCTCGAAATTCCAACGGACATAGATAACACTGAAATGCACTTCAAACCAAACTTATGAAATTTCTTCTAAAATGCTAACTTCCACAATAGGCGCCAAAACACTCCCGGGTTATCCAAAACCCGATTCGGGCATACGCCCAAGTCCGAAATCATCATACGACCCTGCTAGAACCTTCAGATCTTGATTCCGAGGTCGGTTATTCAAAATTCCAATCTTAGCCATTTTCTCCAACTTAAGGCTTCTGAAATGAGAATTTTCATTTAAATCTAACTCTGATCTTCCTGAATTTCAATTCTGACCTTACGCACAAGTTGATATACCTGAAATGAAGCTGCTCATGGCCTTAGATCGTTGAACGACATGCTGGAGCTCAAAACGACAGATCTGGTCATACAGATGAGAATGTGTATTAATTATCGGCAGTTGAACAAGGTTACAATCAAGAATAAGTATCCATTGCCGAGGATTTATGATTTCTTTGATCAGCTTGGGGGTGCCAAGATATTTTTGAAGATTGACTTGAGATCTGGCTACCATCAGTTGAGGATTAGGGCATCCGATGTCCCAAGATAGCTTTTCGCACTCGGTACGGGCATTATGAGTTCTTGGTAATATTATTTGGGCTGACAAATGCCCCAGCAACTTTTATGGATTTGATGAACCGAGTGTCAGTCCCTATAATTCATTCGTGATAGTCTTCATTGATGATATTTTGATCTATTCCCGTAGCCGGGAGGAGCACGAGCAGCATCTTTGAGTGGTTCTCCAGACTTTGAGGGATAGTCAGTTGTATGCCAAGTTTTCAAAGTGTGAGTGCTGGTTAGGGTCAGTTTCCTTCTTGGTTCATTTTGTCTCTGCAGAAGGTATCCAGGTAGATCGGAAGAAGATAGACGCAGTCGAGAACTAGCCTAGACCAATATCAGCTATAGAGATCCGGAGTTTCTTGGGATTGGCAGGCTATTATCGTCGGTTTGTGGAAGAGTTTTCATCTATTGCAGCCCAGATGACCAGGTTGACCCATAAGGGTGCCCAGTTCATGTGGTCGAACGAGTGTGAGGCGAGCTTTCAGGGCCTTATACAGTTTATTGTGATGCATCCCGTATTGGGCTTGGTGCAGTTTTGATGCAGGATGGCAAGGTCATTGCTTATGCTTCGCGTCAGTTAAAGATTCATGAGAAGAACTCTCCGGTTCATGATTTAGAGTTAGCAACCATTGTTCACGCATTAAATATTTGGAGGTATTATCTGTATGGTGTGACATGTGAGGTGTTCACTGATCACAAGAGTCTGCAGTATTTATTCAAGCTGAAGGAGCTAAATTTGCAGCAGAGAAGGTGGTTGGAGCTATTAAAGGACTATGATATCACCATCTTATATCATCCGAAAAAGGCCAATGTGGTGGCCGATGCTTTGAGTAGGAAGTCAGCCAGTATGGGCAGTCTTGTTTATATTCCGATCGGTGAGAGACCGCTTGCTTGGGATGTTCAGGCTTTGGCCAATCAGTTCATAAGGTTGGATATTTCTGAGCCCAGCTGTGTGTTAGCTTGCACAGTCGCTCATTTTTCATTATTGGAGTGTATCCGAACTCGGCAGTATAATGATCCTCATTTGTGTGTCTTTAGGGACACGGTACAGCACGGAGGTGCCAAGTAGGTTACCTTAGGAGAAGATGGAGTTTTGAGGTTGCAGGGTTGAGTTTGTGTGCATAATGTGGATGGTCTCTGGAAGTTGATTTTAGAGGAGGCCCATAGTTCCTGTTACTCTATTCATCCGGGAGTCTCGAAGATGTATCAGGATTTGCGGCAGCATTATTGGTGGAGGAGGATAAAGAAGGACATTTTTGCATATGTGGCTCGGTGTTTGAATTGTCAGCAGGTTAAGTACGAGCATCAGAGACCTGGTGGTCTATTCCAGAAGATTGAGATTCCTGAGTGAAAGTTGGATCGTATCACTATGGACATCATTGTTGGACTCCCACGGACTCAGAGGAAGTTCGATGCGGTGTGGGTTATTGTTGATAGGCTGACCAAGTCAGCACACTTCATTCATGTGGCAGTCTCTTATTCTTCCGAGAGGCTAGCTGAGATCTATATCTGGGAGATTGTTCGTCTTCATGGTGTGCCCGTGTCTATCATTTCTGATCGAGGTACGCAGCTTACCTCGCATTTCTGGAGAGCGGTTTAGCGTGAGTTGGGCACGCGGGTTGAGTTGAGTATAGCGTTTCATCCTCAGACGGACGGGCAGTCCGAGGGCACTATTCAGATTTTGGAGGATATGCTCTGAGTTTTTGTCATTGACTTTGGAGGCTTGTGGGATCAAGTTTTGACTTTAGCGGAGTTTGCCTACAACAACAGCTACCAGTAGAGTATCCAGATGGCTCCTTATGAGGCATTGTATGGTAGGCGGTGTCGGTAGTCGGTTGGATGGTGTGAGCCGGGAAAGGCTCGGTTGTTGGGTATAGATCTGGTGCAGGATGCCTTGGACAAGGTCATGATCATTCAGGATAGGCTTCGTACAGCTCAGTTCCAAGCAAAAGAATTATGCCGACCATAAGGCTCGTGATTTGTCATTCATGGTCGGTGAGCGGATATTGCTTCGGATATCGCCTATGAAGGGCGTGATGAGATTTGGAAAGAGGGGCAAGCTTAGCCCTAGGTTCATTGGCCCGTTTGAGATTCTTGATCGAGTGAGGGAGGTGGCTTACAGACTTGCGTTGCCACCGAGTTTATCCGTCGTGCATCCAGTGTTTCATGTGTCCATGCTTCGAAAGTATCACGATGATCCATCCCACATGTTAGATTTTGGCACTGTCTAGTTGGACAAGTACTTGTCATATGAGGAGGAGCCGGTAGCTATTGTAGACTCTCAAAAGGTTGTCTTGCCTATTTTTCACTACTAGGCGCCATCACGACTCTCGAGGGTGGAAAAATTCGGGTTGTGACAATAAACTTCCAGCATATTATGTTGGAACTCCAGGATACGGAAAGTTCCGGCATAATATGCGGGATTATGGAGCTCCTGCATATAAAAATCTAGCATATTATGATGGAACTCCAACACATTTATAAAATTACAGCATATTATGCTAGAAGCTTATATGTAACAAATTCGAACTCTAGCATGTTATGCTGGAATATTTCCAGATTTTTAACAGTATTTTTGTTCAAATTTTATCTTTTCATAAAAGTGGCCAAATTTCAGTTGCTTTTGAATTTGTAGCTATTTTTTAATTAACATTTGTAAATCTGGTTATCTTTTAATATCACTAAAGATCATAAGTTTCATTCTCGCGTTTAAGACCCATTAAAAAGAACGCACTCAATTTTTTCATACACAGGCTCGAATCTAAAACTTTTGATTAAAGAGCTGAGAGATCATATCCATCTCAGCACAACCTTTAATGGATTATACAAGAGTTTATATAATCAACGCCATTATAGATGTAATACACATTATATATGTCGAGATATATGTATCACTAAATCTCAGCTTGTGCATTAAAAACAAGCACGACCTAAACGTCTAAATACATCTGACTTTAGAATACAAGGGGCTGATCCTTACAATCTTGATGTTACTCATAGTCAATTAATAGTTAGATTCGTCTTAAAAAGCATGTGAAAACCGTACGCCAATCAATTAAAATAATTTATTTTATTCACCTTTTAATTTGTCTTAAAAATTGCGTAGAATTTAAGTTTCTACGCAACAAGTTCAATTCTCAAAAAAAAGGGATAGTTACATGACAAGGGTTATTTATGCAGTGAATAATTATAAATGAATTGCTATACGATGAATATTATATAATAATATTGGAATTAATATGGAGAGAGTAATAATGGAATATTATTCCATTCGTTTCAATTTAGATGACATATTTCGCTTATCGAGAGTCAAATCGTGTGAAGTTTGACCAATATTTTAAAACATTTATTTTATCATATTAAAAATCTGTTGAAAGACTCTCTCTCCCGCCCCCCCA
>MDKF010438274.1:0-26156 GCA_026770625.1 Nicotiana glauca | reverse complement strand
TTTAATGGCTTCCTAAAGCTTGGGAGAGAAGAGAGCTCGTGAGAAATTTTGTGAAAAACCCGTGTGTACTGTTCTAGAAATTAAAATTATAACAAGGCAAAATTGCCCTTCGCGTTCGCGGGAAGAGGGTCGCGTTCGCGAAGGGTAATCTGGGTAGGGCATAGCGTTCACGATGGAAAGGCTACGAACGCAAAGAGGGAAAGGCTGGGGGTCCAGAACTTGGTCTACGCGAACGCGTGGACCCTAACGCGAACGCGATGAAGGGGGTCTGCAACATTACGCGTTCGCGAAGCTTGAGATGCGAATGCGAAGAGTAAAAGAGGACCGAGTCTTCAGAGTCAAATGACTTTACGCGAACGCGAGGCAAGGGATGTGAACGCGATGAAGGGAGAACCCATTGCTTCGCGAGCGCGAAGGATGCGTCGCGAACGCGAAGAACAAAAGGGGCCTGCATAGCTGAAATAAAAACCTGCAATCTTTCTAAGAGTAAAACACCCCGAACCACCTCAAATTCACTCCCGAATCCTCGGGGCTCCTAACCAATCACAAACACTAACTCAATAACATCCTACGAACTTACTCGAATGATCAAATCACCAAAACAACATTAAAATCAATGAATCAAGCCTCAAAATCATCATTTTCATTTCAAACTTCTTAAATTTCCAACTTTAGATAATTAGGTCCGAAACATGTCAAACGACGTCCGATTTCGACCAAATTTCACAGGAAGCGCTGAACACATATTTAAGACCGGTACCGTGCATCGGAACCAAAATACGAGCCCGATACCATAGTCTTTTAATCAATTTTTATTTCCATTTTCCTTAATAATTTCAGAAAAACAATTTAATAAATAAATTTTTTTACTCGGGTTCTAGAACTCGAATTTCGACTCCGGGCACATGCCCGAGTCCTATATTTTTCTACGGACCCTCTGGGACCATCACATCAACAATAATTAACAAAAGCAGGAAAAGCAACAGTTGCACGACATCAACCTTCGTGCTTTCCCTCACATAACTCTCATTTCATGGCACGAAATGATCCTTCGTGCAATTATCATCAAATTAGAGCACAGAATGTCCCTTCGTGCATAAATAATCAAAACATGGCACGGAATGACCCTTCGTGCAAATATAATCGAAATATGGCACGGAATGACCCTTCGTGCAAATATAATCGAAACATGGCACGGAATGACCTTTCGTGCTAATATAATCAAAACATGGCATGGAATGACCCTTCGTGCATTATCACTCTTCCTCACCCAAACAACAATCACGACAAAATGGGCGAAGGAATAAGCAAATAATTATATTATAATGAATGTAGTAAAATTAAATATTAAATCCAAACAGGCTAATAAAAATTCACATGATAATGTAATAATATTAGGTATTGAATATATAAAATCAAAAATAAAGAATAAATAGAAAAAATTAAAAATTATAATTTTTTTATCATAGGAAAAAGGGTAAAACTTATTTAAATTTGAGATGACAAAGTTTTTTATATTATAATAAGAAAAGTCATAATATAAGTCCACATAACTCAAGTCTAATAGTAAAATCAAAAACTAAAAATATTGAACAATAAAAATAAATTAGCGATTATGTAAGGACATTTATAAATCATAAGTTTAAAAATAAAATAAAGTAAATATACAATAATTAAAAATATTAAATAATTTAAAATTTTTGAGCAATATTTTTAAAACAAAATAAATATTTATTTTATAATAAAAAATTATATATTTATCTTATATTATCAAAGAAAAGTAGTTGATAATGATATTAAATAAATTTATAAGTTAATAAAAAGCCACATAAAACGTAATGAGACTATATTAAATTAAAAAATAGCACAATTATGATAAATTATTATAAATTTATTATTAGAAAGAAAAAGAAAAGACTATTTGAATTTGCGATTAGAAAATTCTTAAAAGCTATAATACGAATGCTCAAATTTTATGGATAATACCACGAAATTGAAGTCTCATTTTATTTATGAAAAATAAAATTATAATAAAAAATAAAAAATTTAAATTACAAAATAAATTTCTAATAATGGAAATTTTACAATTAGGTAATTTTTAATATATCTTAAAACTAACAAAGAAAGAAAATTTATGTAAAGAAATGAAATGACAGTGAAAATATTACTACAACATTTAGATATAATATGTTCAAACAATTTAAAATATTATTCTATGATTAATATCTGAATCGAGTGCAGTTAGTTTGAGTTTGAATGTAAAGCATAATTTATTTGAAAATACGGTCCAATTTAGAAAATAAAATAATACGAATTATATAAATTTGAGATTTTTTTATTTTTTTACCAAATTTAGAAATAATGTGTTCAAGAAATTAATAATTTTGTTTTCAATGATTAAATAAAATTTTAAAAATACAAAATAAATTTCTAATATTGATAATCTTACTAATGAAAATTAAAAATAAAATTGTATCTTATAGCTAAAAAAGAAAGAAAATTTAACTACATCTAATACAAAATTAATTATAAGAGAACTCAATATATTTGGAACATGATAATCAAATAACTTATGTGTCACGACTCAAAATCCACTAAAGGTCGTGGTGGCGCAGGACATCGCTGTCAGGCAAGCCAACTCAATTAATCAATTAAACTCTCCCTTTTATACTCCTTTGAAATCTAGGACTTTCCTTTCATTTTTTCATAAATAAAAAGATCGCTTACTTCAATTCAAATTAAATAATAACTATTAGTACACATCTTTCAAAAATTATCCTAGAACCCGGTGTCACAAGTGCATGAGCAACTACTGATAAGGGAAATAAAATACAATATCTGTTCGAAATACAGTGGACAGGGACTAAATACAAAATGCTAAAAGGAACTACAATAGCTGCGGTTCGCCTCGAATAATGCAGCTCACCTAGACCCAGAATCTTCCGCGCTGCTACGCCCAGCAGGCTGCTAGAGATGCATATACATGTGCAAAAAAAATGCACAAAAGTATAGTATGAGTACGTAAACAACGTGTACTCAATGAGTATCCCGACTAACCTCGAAGAAGTAGAGACGAAATGGCCAACTTCGACACTTACTAGAGGTCCAATAATAACATGGTGAAGATGTGAGGATAACATAGATTTATCTAGCATTTATAACTCCTAAAGCAAGGAAACATGTAACACCTTCTCAACTAATCAAGGATTTTCAAGGATTACTTTTAATCATTTTATCAATTTATATCAAGCCATGAAAGGCAATATCAACATTTAAAAGTCTCAGGCAACAAACAATATATATATCATGCGCAGTCATGCCGAGGCGACGGTCCGATCCAACAGAAATAAACTGTGCACTTGCCGAGGGTCGACGACGCGCCTATAGATGCATCTATTTAATCTGCTGAGGCGTTCGACCCGTTCCAAAATAAATACATAGAGACATTTGGTCAAGAAGCCAATATGGGGCAATTATTCAAGGAAGAACAAATTCTCTTTTAACAAATTAAGAAAGTGAGGTTTAGATCTGGTTGGAAATTCATTTACTATTTTGATGTGGTTTAAGCAATTCAACTGTCCATAAGATTACAAATTTTTCAAGTATAGCATGCTTTTGCGTCCTAGACTACCTGGACAATAGCATAACAGTAGCTACGCACGGACTCTCGTTACCTCGTGTGTATTTAGCCCCCACAAATAGGAGCACATAACGAATTAACTCACCTATGGGGTAAATTCCCCCTCACAAGATTAGAAAGGAGACTCACCTCGCTCCGAATACTCATAACCGGCATTCTACATTCCTTCGAAGACTTGCACCGACACAGAATGATCCAAAACTAGACAATGATTATACAAATCTATTAATATATGCTAAGGTACTCATTATAATCCAATTTATAACAATTCCTAACCCTGATTGAAAAGTTGACAAAAATGCCCTCGGGCCCATGTGCTCAGAATCTAAAAATTTTTGAAGATAAACTTTGCCCATGACCTTAGGGAAGTGGTCATCGTAGAAGAGAAAAGGGGGCGCCCAGGTCGGATCGCAGAAGCGGCTGTTGACCGCACCTGCGGAACCGCAGAAGCGGTCCAGGGTCCGCAGGTGCAGAAATGACTGGAGCAGTGAGGTCTTTAAAAATTTGGGGTTGAGTTCATTTCAACCCCATTTTTCTTCCATTGAAGTTGATGGGGAGCATCTTGGAGGTGCCATTTTCGTCACTTGTCATGAGGTAAGTAATTTATGTTAGTTTTGGGTTAAATACAAGGTTTATACACGGATTTAGACTTGAAAAATTGTAGAAAATCGAGGTTTTGGTGGAAAACCTAGAAATTTACATTTCTTGGAATTTGACCGCGATTTTGGGTATGGAATTTAGAGAAAATTATATATTTGAGTCCCTAAGGTCATGGGCAAAGTTTGTTTTCGAAAATTTTTGGATTCTGAGCACGTGGGCTCGAGGGCATTTTTGTCAACTTTTCAATCGGGGTTAGGAATTGTTATAAATTGGATTATAATGAGTAACTTAGCATATATTAATGGATTCGTATAATCATTGGCTAGTTTTGGAGCATTGTGCGTCGGTGCAAGTCTTCGGAGGAATGTAGAATGCCGGTTATGAGTCTTCGGAGCGAGGTGAGTCTCCTTTCTAATCTTTTGTGGGGGAATTTACCCCATAGGTGAGTTAATTAGTTATGTGCTCTTATTTGTGGGGGCTACGTACGCACGAGGTGAGTAGAGTCCGTGCGTAGCTACTATTATGCTATTGTCCGGGTAGTCTAGGACCCAAAAGCATGCTATACTTGGAATATTTGTAATCTTATGGACAGTTGAATTGCTTAAACCACATCAAAATAGTAAATGAATTTCCAGCAAGATCTAAACCTCACTTTCTTAATTTGTTAAAATAGAATTTGTTATTCCTTGAATAATTGCCCCATGTTGGCTTCTTGACTGAATGTCTCTATGTGTTTATTTTGGAACGGGACAAACGTCTCGACAGATCAAATAGATGCATCTATAGGCACGCCATCGACCCTCAGCAAGTGCACAGTTTATTTCTGTTAGATCGGACCGTCGCCTCGGCATGACTGCGCATGATATTTATATTGTTTGTTGCCTGAGACTTTTAAATATAGATATTGCCTTTCATGGCTTGATATAAATTGATAAGATGATTAAAAGTAATCCTTGAAAATCCTTTATTAGTTGAGAAGGTGTTACCTATTTCCTTGCTTTATGAGATATAAATGCTAGATAAATCCATGTTATCCTCACATCTTCACCATGTTATTATTGGACCTCTAGTAAGTGTCGAAGTTGGACATCTCGCCTCTACTTCTTCGAGATTAGGTGGGATACTCATTGAGTACACGTTGTTTACGTACTCATACTATACTTCTGTGTATTTTTATTGCACAGGTATTGTGATGACCCGACCCGTCGTCTTAGGAGCTACTGCCCCGTTTCCCCCATTTTATGTTTCTTCATGTTTCACTATCAGAATTTGGTGTGTTAGAGTTGATTTGGTAGAAAATGAGACACTTAGTCTCTTTAAGGAAGACTTGGTTTGAAAAAGTCAACCGGAGGTTGATTTATGAGTTATAGGGCTCGGATGTGATTTCCAGCAATTCGATTAGCTTCAAGGGATGATTTGTGACTTAGGAGTGTGATTGGAATTGATTTTGGAGGTCCGATATAGAATTAGGCTTGAATTGGCGAAGTTAGTATTTTGGTGAATTCCGGTTGATAGGTGAGATTTTGATTCGAAGGTTGGAATGGAATTTCGAGAGTTGTAATAGCTTCGTTAGGTGAATTTGGATATGTGTGCAAAATTTCAGGTCATTCGGAGGAGTTTTGGTCGGGTTTTTGATCGAATGCGAGTTTCGGAAGAATTTGAAGAACTTAGGTTGGGATTTGATGTAATTTGATGGTTTTAGTGTTAATCATGGTGTTTTGATGATTGGATCAAGTTTAAATAAGGTATTGTATCATGTTTGTGATTTTGGTTGAGGTCCCAGAGGCCTCGGGGTGAGATCAGATGGTTAAACAAAGAGTTTTGGAATTTTTGCTTGTTAAAGGGGCTGTTGATATCTGGTATCTTCGCACCTGCGGTTATGGGACCGCAGGTGCGGTCACGCGGAAGCGGTTCCGCTGGTGCGGAATAGGAGCCGCAAAAGTGGCTGGGAATTTTAAAGAGGACACCGCAGAAGCGGTGTAGTGCCCGCAGAAGCGGTCCCGCATCAGCGGAAACGGGACCGCAGAAGCGAGATGACTTGGCAGAGTATTAAATTAGTCTTCTTCGCGAATTTTTGAAAGAGTAACATATTGCACTTTAGACTTGGAGAGTTTTTGGGCGATTTTGAATATGGTTTTGAGAGCTTCGATCAGGTATGAATTCTTGGACTTAGAACATAATTTTATGGTGTAAATACATGGATTAGAACTGAAAACTCAAGGAATTAAAGGTCAAAAATGGTGGTTTAGGGCTTGAACCTAAGAGAGCTTAAATTAGGGATTTGAGGGGTCAAATGAACCCCAATTCTGGTAATTTTGTTACGTATAGACTCGTGACGAGATAAGGAACCCATTGATGTAAAAATTTCTGAGATTTGACAAGTGAGCCCAGGGCTCAGGTTTTGGTAATTTTGGGATTTGTGCCCGTTATTGATTGTTTTCGCTTGGGCTTTGTTCCCTTAGCATATTGTGATGTATTCGCTCTAATTTTGGTTATATTTGACGTACGTGGAGGCCGATTTGAGGAGCAAAGGCGTCGCAAGCTAGAGATTTTGCCGGTTCGAGGTTAGTAATGATTGTAAATGATAGTCTGAGGGTTTGAAACCCCGTATTTGCACATCATAGTGCTGTATTGAGGTGACTTGCACGCCGGATAGCGAGCGTGGGGTAGAGCACCGTTGGGGATTGTGACTTGGACCGTCCCAATTGATGAAATTACTGCATATTTGACTAGAACTACTTGTTATCATCATAATTTGGGCTGATTGCCATATTTGGGCTTCGTGCCAATTATTTGAATCTTTCAGGGATTGATATCACTATTTCCGTATTATTTTTGCATATTATTTGATCTCGGTCCAATGTTTTAAATACTATTTCGCAAACTCAGTCATCTTTCTAAGATTTGAAAACTTAAACAATATTTTATTGATGTTTTGAGCTGAGAACTATTATTTTAATATTGCCCAAGAGGCTTATGTGCATTTCTGGACTGAGCATGGATCGGGCTGCATGCCGCAACAGTGTTATATTGATATTGAGGCCGAGAGCTTGGTTGATTACATTGATCTTGAGGTCGAGAGCCTGGATGATTATATTGATATTGAGGTCGAGAGCCTAGTTGATGCCACGAGATGGCTTGATATTGCGCTTGGGCTGTAGGAGCCCCTCCGGAGTCTGTACACACCCCTAGTGAGCGCCATCGATGATAAATAAATAGATGGCTCGGGCTGCACGCCATAGTGGGTACCAGAGTGTACCGTCATATGCATTGCATTGCACTCATGCATTTGTTCTTATTGGTATTACCTGTCATAATATTTCTGCACTCTTATTTCATTGACTTTTATGCTACTTCTTGCAATAATTACCTGACATCCTGGCGTTATCTGTTAACGGAGTGTCGTGCCCGAGGGGCTGACTTTTGTGCTTCCTTGCACTACTTGTTTCACATTCATTTTCTTAACTGTTTGAAAAAGACATCTTCAAAAGAGGTTTTAAACTGAGCTAAGATATTTCTAAAGGTTTTACAGCTTCACTGCTTTCTCCCAAAGAGCTTTTCACTGCTCCTATATAGCATGATGGTTTGCTTTACGTAATTTCTTACTGCTCAGTTGTTATTTACCCTTATTACTCACTGAGTTGGAGTACTCACTTTACTCCCTGCACCTCACGTGCAGATGTAGGTATTTGTGCACCCGGTAGCAGGTTCTGGCTGATCAGAGGCAGAGCTATAGAAGTAGCGAGGTGATTGCCTGCGTTCGTAGCACCATTGTTCTCTCTTTTGGTTCATTATTCCGACCTTGTATATTTTAGGTCTTGTAGTTGTATTTATACTCTGATAGATGCTCGTGAATTGTGACACCCCGGTCGGGCTGTGTTGGGTTGTAAATTTTGTTAATTTATATCATTAAGTCGTATTTTGCTATTCATTTATGTTTAACTACTTTGAAAGAGACGAATTGGGTTAGTTGGCTGGCCTTGTCTTCATGAGAGGTGCCATCACGACTAGTGCGGGGTCTTGGGTCGTGAAAAGTTGGTATCGGAGCCTAGGTTACTAGGTCTCACGAGTCATGAGCAGGTTTAGTAGAGTCTCACGGATCGGTACGAAGACGTCTGTATTTGTCCTCGTAAGGCTGCAGAACCTTTAGGAAAACATCACCTTCTTGAATTCTTAACATGCATCCTTGATTCAGCTTGAAAAGAAACTTTTAAAATTCCTTCCACGCGTTCGTAAGTGCAAATGAGCGCTCAATATCAGATGTGCCTTGATGGCTTGTGATTCCCCGATCAAGGGGCGAGATGTGATCTCTGTGAGTCTGATGTTGGGCCAGTCTGGAGGAGTTGAGGCCAATCTTTTCCTATGGCTTGAGCACCGAGGTGCTGATTGTGTGAGCAAGTGTTTTGAACTTATATGTTCAGTATTGTCCCAATTAGCCGGAATGGCGGTTGGATATCCATGTGATGAGTATGTTAGTACTGTGAGATGTATCTATATGACTTGGTAGTTATGAAGAAGTCTGCTGGATAATAGATGAACTGTTAAGTGTTCGATCCTATTGTGATTTGATGTGTAGCCCGAGTTATGGGCGCGTGAAGAGTATTTTCATGTCTCCTAGTTGGGGAGTGAAATACATTACATGCGGCGGTATGAATTCAGACCCAGGAAGACTAAATGACTGTGTAATGTGTATGACGGTGGAAGGTATGCTGAAATACTAAATTGAGGCAAAGCAGGTGGGTTATCTCCTACGGAGTGTTCTTAAGTGGTATGATCCGTATGTGTATATTAGAAGATCTCATGTGTAATTGAAGGGTACATGTTGAAATTTGAGAAATTCGGGTCGCTTAAGAGAGTGGACTCAACTGATGTGGGGATGAATGCGAAATTTGTAGAGGATTACAGTACTAGATGATCTATGTTTTCACAAACTTGTAAATGATTTGAGTTTAATCTCACTATGGTATTGTGGCATCATTAGAGTAAAAGTGTTATGAGTTGTTGAGTGTGTCTTGATATATGGCTTCGAGCCAAGTTGGGGAGTTTGCTATTGATTAGCTAATTGTACGGTCATGTGCTATGTTGGTTCCGGTTCGAGGCATGCTGGCGAATCAGTTCTGGTTGCGGAAATTGATCCGAGGATGGCACGAGTGAGGGAAAACTTTGATAAAGGCTACATGGTGCTTCGTAGATATGTGAGAATCACAGGATGTCTTAAGTTGTCATTGGTAAAGAATGCTCGGTGCATGGAACATGAAGGTGTTTGGTTGTATTGGAATGAGGTCATATCCTGCGGTGTCAGAGTGCTAATGAGCCACAGGTGGTTATGTTCGTTTGATAAGGTGAATTGTAGTTTGAATAAGAAGTAAATGACTCTCGAGAATGGTTTTATTGTGTTCAAGATTCTACATGTAACAATCAGGTGTCTTAAGGTTGTGTATGTGGTTAGAGACTGTGTTTTCACTAGAAAAGGTCAAGACTTGTGGTATTTTTATATTAATTATGGGATTCTATGTATCAGTATCTGGAAAGTAAAGGTAACAGACTTAGATTCGTAGGAAGTTCTTCAGAGTAGAGTATTTTTGAATTTGGTATTTCTGGGAATATTTGAGAGAGGATTCAGTGGCTTATGGGTCTTAGACAGTGTAGTCTTGTGCTTGAGTCTAGTGTACTGAGCCTGGTTTGAGGAACTGTGGTGCTACAGCAAGGGGAATATCAAGTTGATGATGAATCAGAAGGGAAATTAGATAGATGGAATAATTTTATAGTAAACGAAATCGGTATGGTAAGGATATGATCAATTCTTCGTATGTGTTAGAGGTAATGAGCCCTTACAAGTATTTTGTAGTAATGCTCTTGGGTTTTGATGGCTTGGTTAGCTTGGTCAAGTTAGAAGGATTCTGTCCTGGCAGTTTAATTTATGCAAACGAAATTGAGAGAGTTCTTGTTGATTTCTACTGTGGTTGAAGATGTGCATTTTCCACGGATATGAGAGACATGTAATGTGTAGTGATTTTTCTTCTATATGGGATCAATGGAAGTTCTTGACTAGTTGAGTACGTAGATTTCTACGGCTCGGAAGGGAGATAAAAGTTTTCATGGTATCCTTGGATGGTATGGTATATGCGGTATGTTGTAGAGGACCGAGACTGGCGTGCGCTAGGTTACAGTACAATTCTAAAAGGAAGTTCATAAAACTCTTAAGCAACAGGTAGCCTCAGATAATCAAGGAGAATAGTACTGCTAATTGGAAGTGGTTTGACGGGATTATACGTCTCAAAAAAGGTAATGTGATTAAACTAATGATACTTCGGTAGTATTGCAGCGCTTTCTTGTTAGATCGACTGCTGATATCTGAGTCTGTTTGATGGTACAGGAGAATTTTAGAATATCTTTCGTGGAATGATTGGGTACTAGAGGTGTGATACGTATTCATATGGAAAAATTAGTATTAGGTATGATGATTTGTGTGCTATATGGAGTTGGAGACTGGGAGTTCTCATGTACAGGCTATGTCGTGGTTGTGGATCGTATGTATCGGCACCGTTTAGCGGCTATTGGGATTTGGAAGCCCGAGTGGATCTTTCTTTGCTTGGTATGATAGATTTTGGATATGATGTTGGGGTGTAGACTGGCTGTCTCAGCGTTGGGTTATTCTAGACTATAGCTCTATGGGCTATGCCAGAAACGCCACGGGTTGAGTGGCGAGGTGCGTCGGATTATGTTCTAGCAGAGTGGTTTATATTTCAAAGACCCAGCGGACGGCTGGGAAGTATTGCTTTTCTTAATTGGGCCTTCGTGATCGATGTCAGTGCAAAGGTTTCTATCATTGGTTCTGTTCCAGTGTTAAGTGACTTTTCATATGCGTTTCTTGTGGCCGGGCATGTCGCCGGGCGAGGTTGTGGATTTCGATATTGATTTGGTGCCGGGCACCGTATCATACGGCTCCGACATGAGTTATAGTAGTGGAAGGAGCAACTTCAGGCTTTCTTGGCAATGAGTTCATTGGTAGGCCGATAGGGATACATGTTTAGCTTGAGTTGGCTTGGTTGGCCCCAAATTTTATTGTTAAGGGATAGGTTGATTCGATCGTTAGTGGGCTTGTTAATGATCTGGGGAGGTCTATGAGTTGCTTTTTGGTGTTTTGAGACATTATGATATGTTGGTTATGGGCACATGCGGTGCGGTTCTATTGGGGATTCATAGTGAAAGTCGAGCGGGAAGAGTAATTGGGTGTTGCTCGGTAAATGGAGTATTGGTTATGACCTATCAGGTTGCGTGTCATGTGTTATTTGTTTCACCCTGGGTGTAATGAATTGCTTTGGTTCCAGACATCAAATTGTGCGTGGCTATCGATTTTGAGCATAGTGACTTGAGGTGTTTCATGTGTAACAATGTTTGGATAGGATCGCGCATTGTAGCGAGGCCACATAGAGATATGACCTTTCGGGGTAGATTCAGGTGTTCTATTTCTACGATGTGAGACTGGGTCTCAGCCTTGTGTTGTGATGGTACTGATGAGCTTGAGGTACAGCTCGTTCGTTTGAGTCATTTTTCATGATTTAAGTATGTTCAGACTGTTTCTTATTGGTGCGCATATTATGCAAGTTGTGGCTTAGGCCTGTATTGAGGTGGCATATCACCAGAGTGGTGTGTTGGATTCGAGGTGATCGTTGGGGTCGTTAATAAATACGAACGGATTTGATTTCAGCTTGTTGGAAGGATAAAATTGAGGTTCAGCTCGGAATCTGCTGTGGTATTAGTCAAAAGGGAAGTGGCTTCATGAATGGTTGATCTGAGAAATGGATTACGTTTTATTGCGTGTTTCATTTATCGTTGGCAGTATATGAAAGTATTGTAATAAGACCTTAGTTGATAAGAGGTTTTCTACTGGTATTCGGGTGTTGTGGGCAGCTGCTGTGAATAGAAGTTATCGTTTTGAGTGTTTAGGTTATGTGGTATATCATATGATTGCACCTGAGGTTGCAGGTATGGGGTATTACAGCTGGTTCAGGCTTATTCTGAGTGTAGATGTGAGGTTCTGATCTTGTGTGTGATTTCGGAAAGTGCAATGTGGTTTTAGGGTTTATGGACTAGATGGATTGTGAAATTTCAGCTATGTTGTGTTATCGGACCTATGCGAGATAGGGTGACGTGGGATCACCCCGGGTATATGCTTGGTAAGGTCATTCAGCTATTGGTTGACTTCTAGGACAACTCTGGGTACGCTCGAGGACGAGCGTTCGTTTAAGTTGGGGAGGATGTGACGACCCAACCCGTCGTCTTAGGAGTTACCACCCCGTTTCCCCCATTTTATGCTTCTTCATGTTTCACTATCAGAATTTGGTGTGTTAGAGTTGATTTGGATTGTTTTTGGTAGAAAATGAGACACTTAGTATCTTTAAGGAAGGCTTGGTTTGGAAAAGTCAACTGGAGGTTGACTTATGAGTTATATGGCTCGGATGTGATTTTCGGCGATTCGATTAGCTTCGGGGGATGATTTGTGACTTAGGAGTGTGATTGGAATTGATTTTGGAGGTCCGGTGTAGAATTAGGCTTGAATTGGCGAAGTTAGTATTTTGGCGAATTCCGGTTGATAGGTGAGATTTTGATCCGAGGGTCAGAATGGAATTTCGAGAGTTGCAGTAGCTAAACTGGGGTACAACCCTTGGAACAAACCTAGACAACACCAAATGAGATAGTATGACCAAAGGAAACTGGACAAATAATATGTGGGCACGCGATTTTTGCCCTATACGATAATTACTCCCAAAAATTCAAAATAAAATAGCTTTGTGATGTTTGCAATTTCTGTGGATTTTGTGTTATTTTTCTCTTATTGTTTGCATTTGTGTGTGCATGATTATTTGTTTAAATTGATAAAAATACAAAAAAATATGTTGTATTTGCATTCTAGGATTTAATTTTATGATTAGGAGTAATTAAGTTTGTTTTACAAAAATGAAAAAAAATCACAAAAAAATATGTACTTTGTATTTTTAGCATTTAATATCCAAATTGTGTGAGCTTACTTTTAATTGGTGTTTAATCCTGTGTGATAATGATTATTAGGAGTTAATTAGCATTTTAGTTAATTTTTGATTTTTATCATTTAATTTAGAATTTTGGTTTTATTAATTGGAAATAAAGGAAGAAATGAAATAAAGAGCAAAATTGGATTGGGCCAGTCCAAAATAACCCCAAAACCAGGCCCAAAACACCCTGTCCCCAGTCCAAACAGGCTGGTCTCACAGACGTCCCGAACGACGTCGTTTTATCACGCCCAATCTGGACCGTTGATCTCACTTGATCAACGGTCCAGATCGTCCACCCTATAACCCATATCCAGCCCGACCCGTTACCATTTCTCAACCCATCCCCCATCTAAACTCAAACGACACCGTATCCCTTACGTAAGTTCATCCGGGCCGTTGATCTTAAATGATCTAATGGCCAGGATTACATTTCCCCCTTAGTATATATTCCTAATCCCTTACCCCGCCCCCCAATCCAACCTCCCCCTCGTCGTCTCTAAACCTCAGAGACAGTCCAAACAACCCTCCGCCTCACACCACCGTCGACCGTCTGCCGGCAATCGCCTACGACATCGGTCGACGGCCAAACACCACCAAAAATACACCCCGAACTCCCCTCGACCTCCCCGTTCCAATCATCTTACCAGTTTCCTTCGAATCTCAGCCCATCTTTTCGAATAACCCAAAACCTAACAGTCTCTTCATCGTGTCCGGCGACCTCACCTCCGATGGCCGCCAAACTTACACCACTGAACCCCCTTGGCCTCCTCTTGCCCAACCACTAACCATCTTCCGTCGAATCACTCCAGAACTCCTCGAATATCAATTTGACCACATGAACCCTAGCGCCGCCACAAAATTACTTGGTGGCGGCGCCAACCCTAAACCTTCCCAAATCAACACCAGTTGACCACCCAAACACCCTTGTCCCAAATCCCATGTCAGTTCCACTCGAATCGAGCTAGAATTGGACGAACCATAGAAGAACCAAAATTGGGAATCAATCCAAAAGAAAAACTGAGGTCGTGACCAACCTTAGTCGTGTGTTTTCAATCGATAACACTCAATTAAGGTCCGTTTCGACTTCAAACTTAGGTTGAGGTTTTAACTAAAACAAATAGGAGCTGCGACTGAAATCCTGAGGTATCTTCTTTTCTCTACTTTCTCTTTTGTTGTTTCTTTGTTTGTTTGATTAGTTTTGTCTTTTCAATTATTTTTCTCCTTTCTCCATCAGACTTTTTCTTGGTCCATTTTTTGTTCTTCTGATGTCTAGCATATGTTATTAACTATGTGAATCAATTAAAATAGCTTCATCAATTAGTTCGTTTCTTATGGTTGTTCAGTTCTGTTTAAGATCACTTGAATCCCCTGTATCTCCCTATTGTCATGTCAAACTATATGGTCCAATTCACATGTTTGTTTGATTTATTCTGGATTTTTGTTTCTTCTTTGTATTTCTGAGTATTTCGAGTTACTCAAGTTCAGTGAGTATTGTATTAAACTGTGATTGTTTGGTGTTACCATTGGATCGAATTGTTTTCTTTTGAGCTATGCTTGATTCCTTTCTCTCTATTGTCTTTTATTGTTGTATATAAATTTAGTGTGTTTTCGTTAGTGCATTTACACTGTCCATTTGTTCTTGTTTAGGTTTTGTGTTAGTTTATCCCCTGAATCACTGAATCCTTCATTTTGTTGTAATACTATTTGATCTAGTTTGAGTTCAATTGTTGATTGAGTTTGCTGAGTTAAATAACAATGTTTGGGGGGGTCTGGTATGAATTGAACCTGGGTTCACATTCAGCCTTAGTTTATTCAGTTGTTAGGTTTCCCCTTTAAGAGGATTGGTTATAGCTGATGAGTTTTGGTACAAATTAAAAGGGACTGGATTAGGACAGTAGTTAAATAAATCACAGGGGTTTCAGGGGTGTTTTCAGTAGTTCACAGTAAGTTCAGGGGTAATTTGGACTTGAAATTTGAAATGATTGAGTGCCCTGCCCACTAAGCTAGTGTACCATTAAAATAAGGTATTTGTGGGGAACAAAACATAATGGGGAGGTAAAGGGATTGATTAAAAAAATAGGTACCCATGCTTAATTGAATTAAAAATGAATTAGACATAGAGTAATGGGGGACAAGGAATATCATGGGCAGGAAAAGTTTTGTTAATTGGTTAGTGCTCCTGAGAGCTGATAAGGGCTGTTGGTTTGCATATAAATAGAGGGAGAGGCAGTCAGTTTAAGGGGTCTTCTTTGGTGGTCGAAAAATAAATCGTTGCTAAAATAGAGAGAATTTACTCACTTCTGGGATTGGACATTCTGTGAGAGCCCAGGGAAATAAGGGGACTTCTTGAGATTCTAAGAGCTAAGAACAAAAGCGTGGAATACATTGATACACATAGAGTTTTGAGAAGAATACCATCTGAGAGAGCATCCTTAGAGCTTTTGAAATCAACCTTGTGAGTTCTTCCTTAATCAATCTAAGAGAGAACTTCTTTTGAAAGCTTAAGACCAGTATGTTTGAGTGTATAAGTGGGAATTGTTCCATTGAGTTCTAGCTTCAGTCAAGCTCATTTGGGGTCTATTTGGGTAGTGATTGTTTCTATTAGGTTTTACAAAACAGTTTGGACTTTGGTTTAGGTGTATTTCTATTTTTGAAGTTGGTATTGCTGTGGGTTTTACAATTGGTGCTGGTCATTTCTGGACTGTTATTTCTCTTCGTTTTGTTGCTACTGAAATTTTTACTGGTTTTTGATCTATTATTGGGCTGTTGCTAGTTGCTGTTGTTATTGCTGCTGCTGACTTACTCTTCTCCTCTTCTTGTATTGCCATTTCCAGGTACATAGCTTGATCCTTGATAGTTGTGAGTTGAAAAATATGAAAGGATCGAAGCATGAAATCTAAGTTTTTTCTTTTCATTTTCTGTAACTATGTAATCAACATTCAACTTATTGATGTGGTTTAAATTTCTGTTTGTATTATATTAAGTAGACTGATAAACTGCTAAGTATGAACGTGTCTAGTTGAATCATTAAGTGTGTACTCGTGTATGCAGAAATGCATAGGAATTTTAGTTGGTTAAGCATCAGTTGTGATTAATTGGAAAGAAATTCATGTTAGCTTTAGTTAAATTCTTGACAACTATTTTAGAATCTGTTTTGAGAAGAACTCTTGTAATGAATAGAGTTCCCAATAACATAGTCGTGTAGATCGTGATCATAGGTGAGCATGTGGTTTTGATTGGTGACTTTAAGTTGAGTCCTAGCGTATTAATTTGCATATAGGAAAAGTAATGTCCAAATAACAATAGGATTTTGAAATTGACAGTTTGTTTGCTAAAAAGAGCATCGAATTAGGCCTGGGCCTCTTTGATTGTTTCAGTGATAATTGAATGGTTAACTAATCAACTAGGCTTTTTTTTAGAGACAAATAATGTAGAATAGCATAGTTTACTTTAGGATGGACCTTTAAGTAAAATATGAGACGATCCTCGCCAAATAAAACACAAATTGTGGGGCCCTCATGAATGTATATATTAAAATACTTAGATTTCGGGACAGGTTGTTTAGCGAATTTCACGGCCTTCCCCAAAATAATAATGCGTTAGTCTCTTTAGGCGCGTCTTTAATAATTTTACCTTTCTAAATTCGGGCGTGCATTTCATGCGACCCAAATCCAAATCCCAAAATGTTGAATAAAATGTGTCGAGGATCCGGGTGCATTTCATGTGACGTGATCCAAAAATATATTTTAAATGACGTTAAATTCCTTAAAAAATAATTAAAAGAGGTTAAAAGTTAAAATTTACACATAAGTTAAAGCATGTTATAAAATCATATAAATAAGCCAAATATGACAGTTGAGCGACCGTGCTAGAACTGCGGAACTCGGGAATGCCTAACACCTTCTCCCGAGTTAACAAAATTCCTTATTCGGATTTCTGGTTTGTAGACTGTAATACGGAGTCAACTTTTTCCTCGATTCGAGATTCAAACCGATGACTTGGGACACCATAAATCTCTCAAGTGGTGACTCCAACTCTTAATAACAAATAAATTGGAAAAAAATCCCTTTACTACACCCTTCGCGGGGTGCGGTTGCGCAAAAAGGAGGTTCGACAGCTTCGTTAGGTGAATTGGATATATGTGCAAAATTTCAGGTCATTCGGAGGAGTTTTGGTCGGGTTTTTGATCGAATGCGAGTTTCGGAAGAATTTGAGGAACTTAGGCTGGGATTTGATGTAATTTGACGGTTTTAGTGTTAATCGTAGTGTTTTGATGATTGGAGCAAGTTTGAATAAGGTATTGGATCATGTTTGTGATTTTAGTTGAGGTCCCGGGGGCCTCGGGGTGAGATCGGATGGTTAAACGGAAAGTTTTGGAATTTTTGCTTGTTAAAGGGGCTGCTAATATCTGGTATCTTTGCACCTGCGGTTATGGGACCGCAGGTGCGGTCACGCAGAAGCGGTTCCACTGGTGCAGAATAGGAGCCGCAGAAGTGGCTAGGAATTTTAAAGAGGAAATCGCAGAAGCGGTGTAGTGCCCGCAGAAGCGATGTAGTGCTCGCAGAAGCGGTCCTGCCTCAGCGGAAATGGGACCGCAGAAGCGAGATGACTGGGCAGAGTATTAAATTAGTCTTCTTCGCTAATTTTTGAAAGAGTAACATATTGCACTTCAGACTTGGAGAATTTTTGGGCGATTTTGAAGAGGGTTTCGAGAGCTTTGATCAGGTATGGATTCTTGGACTTAGAACATAATTTTATGGTGTAAATACATGGATTAGAACTGAAAACTCAAGGAATTAAAGGTAAAAAATGGTGGTTTAGGGCTTGAACCTAAGATAGCTTAAATTAGGGATTTGAGGGGTCAAATGAACCCTGATTATGGTAATTTTGATATGTATAGACTCGTGGCGAGATAAAAAACCCATTGATGTAAAATTTTTTGAGATTTGAGAAGTGAGCCCGGGGCTCGGGTTTTGGTAATTTTGGGATTTGTGCCCGTTATTGATTGTTTTCGCTTGGACTTTGTTCCCTTAGAATATTGTGATGTATTCGCTCTGATTTTGGTTAGATTCGACGCACGTGGAGGCCAATTTGATTATCAAAGGCGTCGCGAGCTAGATATTTCGCCGGTTCGAGGTGAGTAATGATTGTAAATTATAGTATGAGGGTTTGAAACCTCGGATTTGCACATCATAGTGCTGTATTGAGGTGACTTGCACACCGGAGCGAGCGTAGGGTAGATCACCGTTGGGGATTGTGACTTGGTCCATCCCAATTGATGAAATTACTGCGTATTTGACTGGAACTACTTGTTATCATTATAATTTGGGCTGATTGCCATATTTGGGCTTCGTGCCAATTATTTGAATCCTTCAGGGATTGATATCACTTTTTTTGCATTATTTTTGCATATTATTTGATCTCGGTCCAAGGTTTTAAATACTGTTTCGCAAACTCAGCCATCTTTCTAAGATTCGAAAACTTAAACAATATTTAATTGATGTTTTGAGCTGAGAACTATTATTTTAATATTGCCCAGGAGGCTTATATGCATTTTGGACTGAGCATGGATCAGGCTGCACGCTGCATCAGTGTTATATTGATATTGAGGTTGAGAGCCTGGTTGATTACATTGATCTTGAGGCCGAGAGCCTGGATGATTATATTGATATTGAGGCCGAGAGCCTGGTTGATGCCACGAGATGGCTTGATATTGCGCTTGGGCTGTAGGAGCCCTTCCGGAGTCTGTACACACCCCTAGTGAGCGACGTCGACAATAAATAAAGGGATGGCTCGGGCTGCACGCCGCAGTGGGTACCAGAGTGTACCGTCATATGCATTGCACTCATGCATTTGTTCTTATTGGTATTACTTGTCATAATATTTCTGCACTCTTATTTCATTGGATTTTATGCTACTTCTTGCAATAATTACCTGACATCCTGGCGTTATCTGTTAACGGAGTGTCGTGCCCGAGGGGCTGACTTTTGTGCTTGCTTGCACTACTTGTTTCGCATTCATTTGCTTAACTGTTGGAAAAAGACATCTTCAAAAGAGGTTTTAAACTGAGCTAAGATATTTCTAAAGGTTTTGCAGCTTCACTGCTTTCTCCCAAAGGGCTTTTCACTGCTCCTATATTGCATGATGGTTTGCTTTACGTGATTTCTTACTGCTCAGTTGTTATTTACCCTTATTACTCACTGAGTTGGAGTACTCACTTTACTCCCTGCACCTCGCGTGTAGATGCAGGTATTTGTGCACCCGTTAGCGGGTTCTGGCTGATCAGAGGCAGAGCTATAGGAGTAGCGAGGTGACTGCCTGCGTTCGCAGCACCATTGTTCTCTCTTTTGGTTCATTATTCCGACCTTGTATATTTTAGGTCTTATAGATGTATTTATACTCTGATAGATGCTCATGACATGTGATACCCCGGTCGGGCTGTGTTGGGTTGTATATTTCGTTAATTAATATCATTAAGTCGTATTTTGCTATTCATTTATGTTTAACTACTTTGAAAGAGACGAATTGGGTTAGTTGGCTGGCCTTGTCTTCACGAGAGGTGCCATCACGACTAGTGCGGGGTTTTGGGTCGTGAAAGGTATATGCATGTCTAGCAGCCTACTGGGCGTAGCAGCGCGGAAGATTCTGGGACTAGGTGAGCAGCATTATTCGAGGCGACCCGCAGCTAGTGTAGTTCCTTTCAGCATATTGTATTTAGTCCCTGTCCACTATATTTCGGACAAATATTGTATTTTATTTTCCTTATCAATAGTTTCTCATGCACTTGTGACACCGGGTTCTATGATAGTTTTCGAAAGATGTGCACTAATAGTTATTATTTAATTTGAATTGAAGTAAGCGATCTTTTTATTTATGAAAAATGAAAGGAAAATCCTAGATTTCAAAGGAGTATAGAAGGGAGAGTTTAATTAATTAATTAAGTTGGCTTGCCTGACAGCGGTATCTGGCGCCACCACGACCCTTAGTGGAATTTGGGTCGTGACAATATTGCTGCAACAATTAGAGTTTTTACGATTAATATTTGAATTGAGTATTTCTAGGTTAAGTTTGAAAGTATAAGATGATTTTTGAAAATGTGGTCCAATGGAGAAAATATAAGAATAAGATATATTTGAATTTGAGATGGGACTTTTTTTTAATATGATAAGAAAAAGTATATTTAAGAATATGAGCAATAGAGTCAAAGTTACTATTGAAATAATTATATTTATTATTTATATTATATTAATATGAATGTGATAAAAGTGGATATTAAATTCATGTAAACTAATTAAAAAAACACATGACAATATTAATAATATTAAGTACTGAATATACAATAGCAAAATGCCCGACCCAAAATGCACTAAGGGTGGTGGTGGCGCCGGACACCGCTGTCAGGCAAGCCAACTTAGTTAATCAATTAAACTCTCCCTTTTAACACCTTTGAAATCTAGAATTTTCCTTTCATTTTTCATAAATAAAAAGATCGCTTACTTCAATTTAAATTAAATAATAACTATTAGTACACATCTTTCGAAAATCATCCCAAAACCCGGTGTCACCAGTGCATGAGCAACAACTGATAAGGGAAATAAAATACAACATCTGTCCGAAATACAATGGACATGGACTAAATACAGAATGCTGAAAGGAACTACACTAGCTGCGGGTCGCCTCGAATAATGCAGCTCACATAGTCCCAGAATCTTCCGCGCTTCTACGCCCACTAGGCTGCTAGAGATGCATATACCTGTGCAACAAAAATGCACATAATTATAGTATGAGTACGTAAACAACGTGTACTCAATGATTATCCTGCCTAATCTCGAAGAAGTAGAGACGAGATAGCCAACTTGACAAAAATATCGTTGGGCCCACGTGCCTGAAATCCAACATTTCTCGAAGATAGAGTTTACCCATGAAGTCACGAACTCAAATATACAATTTTCTCTAAATTCCATACCCAAATCGTTGCTAAATTCCAAGAAAATAAATTTCTAGGTTTTCCACCAAAACCTCAATTTTTATACTAATTTTCATGCCCAAATCCATACATAATTGATGTATTCAACTCAAAATAGGTGGGGATAACTTACCTTATCATTGATGACGAAAATACCTTCTTGAAGCTGCCCCAAAAATCGCCCATGCCATGAAAAATGAGAGAAGTGAACTCAAATCACGATTTTTAAACTTCCATTCTGCCCCAGCTGTTTCCACACCTGCGGTTCTTTGACCGCTTCTGCTGTTCCGCATGTGCGGTTAAAATGCCGCATCTGCGGTCTTCCCTGAGCCAACCCTTTCTCGCTTCTGCGACGCATCACCCGCATCTGCGGTCCCGCTTTTGTAGAACTCTGACCGCATCTGTGGTCCTCTCCAAAATACTCCAATATGCTTCTGCGACCATTTCCCCGAAGATGCAGTCCCACTTCTGTGGAACCTTGACCGCATCTGTGGTCCTCAATCCTTAGACCAAAAACCGCTTCTGCGGCTCCTCTTCCGCTTCTGCGGTCAACCCACGCAGAAGCAAAAATACCAACAACGAGATTCCTTCAGCTATTCTTCAACTTCCAAATTTGATCCGTTAACCATCCGGAATCCACCCGAGGCCCCCGGGACCTCACCCAAACCTACCAACCAATCTCAAAACACATTACGGACTTGCTCGAGCCCTCAAATCGTATCAAAGAATGCTAAAACCATGAATTACACCCCGATTCAAGCTTTATGAACTTTGAACTTTCCAACTTCTACTCCCGATGTTTAGACCTATCAAATCATGTCCGATTGACTTCAAATTTTGTACACAAGTCATATTTGACATTATGGACGTACTCCAACTTCCGGAATCGGATTCTGACCCCGATATCAAAAAGTCCACTTCCGGTCAAACTTCTCAAAAACCTTCTAATTTCTATATTTAACCAAATGGCTTCAAAATGACCTACGGACCTCAGGATTCACTTCCGATCGCACCCCGACCTCCAGAATCACCATACGAAGCTATTCACAGTCTCAGAATCCCAAACGGACATCGATAACACTAAAATTTTCTTCAAGCCAAACTTATGAAATTTCTTCCAAAATGCCAACTTCCACAATAGGCGCCAAAATGCTCTCGGGTCATCCAAAACCCGATCTGGGCATATGCCCAAGTCCGAAATCATTATATGAACCTGATGGAACCTTCAGAACCCGATTCCGAGGTCGTTTACTCAAAATTCCAATCCTAGTTCATTCTTTCAACTTTAAGCTTCCGAAACAAGAATTTTCCTTCCAAATCAACTCTGGACTTCCCGAAATTCAATTCCGACCACACGTACAAGTCACAATACCTGAAATGAAGCTGCTCATGGCCTCAGACTGGTGAATGATGTGCTAGTGCCCAAAACAACCGGTCGGGTCATTACATTCTCTAACACTTTAACATACGTTCGTCCTCGAACGTGCTGAGAACTATACTGGAGTGGTCTGAAATTGCTGTTTCACTTCTCATGCTCCTTCCCATGCTACCACAACTCATTTTGAGAATATTAGATTGAACAATTCCAAAGGTATTCTCTTTTACTCAAGTAGATACGCCTTAAGGCCCAATTCCAACATCCGAAACTCAATGCTAGGCCTGTTTCCAACATGCGCTCATCATATCAACAACTACACGCTGCTCCCAGACGTGACTGCATAATTTGCTGAATTCATAACTTGCACCACTTTACTCATAGGATCACCATAACTTTCTCTGATCAATAAATCGAAATTCCACGAATCTTAGGCTCCCATTGCACCTCATGACCTATATAGGTTTTGCTTTAATTCTTACAATAACACCACGACGGAAGAGATGTGCCCAAATTCATAACCGATTGCCGAGTCAACAAATCATTAGGTCTATACCCCTGACAATGCCTTCACCTCATACAAGACCAAATAATGGCCTTATCTCCATAATATACTTCATATACTCAGATTGCACTGATCCTAAATCCAAAAATCTTGTCTCACCCAGTACGAATTGCTCAGGAAATAAGCCACCCCTGACATAATCAAAAGTCTCATATGATGCCACAATGTGCCAATAGGCCACCAATTAGAATGTGATACAAAAGGAAGTGAACTCTGAAAAGGAGATCTCATTACCCCGCTCGCGAATCATACATGCGACGCGGGCAACATGCTAAACGGACATCTCGCTCGCGAATCATACATAAGACGTGGGCTCACAACTAGAACGAGCTTCCCTCAGAAAATGGGAAACAGAACACATAAAGGCAAATAGGGGAAATGTACTGGACATCACACTGTTGCAACATGAAACCCGATCTAAATAACATACCCATGGCGGCGTGCCACCAGATCCACACATAGAAATCACATAAGGAGATGTATGTCGAGCTAAATTGCTCATTACAACAAAATACCGAACATCGGTCATAAGTATGCTAAGTGCATAATAACATCCCTGAGGGAACATATAGCGTCAAAAGCTACAAAACTCAAGCACAACTGAGGTGCGATATACAATCTGAATCTCAAGAGCCATCTTGCTCATAATACATTTCTGCACGGATCCTCAACACATAAGCGATTTCTCAAGCTGTCTCACAACTCTCACAGCGCAATGCATCACCACATGGAATATCTGACAATGAAATAACACCCTGACTACTCAATAAGGAGCGCATTACTAAAATGAACACAACTGGCCTGGCATAGAGCCCAAATTCACATTTAAATCCATCCACCGACCTCAAGTTGATCCTGATCATATCAAATTAAGCCAATGACCTTTCAAAGGTCCATACTAATTCCCCTCTTCTCGTAGCACACAAGGACAACCATCACAACTGGAGTACAATCCATAACTCAGAATTCGTGTGCCCTCCAGGCATCCATTCTCAATTTAACGATATCATCACAATTCTTCATACTTGGTCTAGATCTTTAATCAATCAAGTGGCTTCATGCCACCTTTATGCAATCTTCCTGTGGAACACACTCCCACAATCTACCATAACAATTAACTAGGTCTTACCTCCAACCCACCAACCGCACTAACGCTGAAAAGCGATCAAGAATCATTAACCATGACACAAGCCCTCATTACAAAACAGCAATCCCAGGTGACACTGAAGACAATCCCAACTTACTTTAAACACCGAAACTCCTTTCCTGCTCATCCGAGCTTGCGACATCTTTGTCCACACCGAATAGCAACTTTGATTCTCGTTTCAAATTTCATATTACTCGCTGCTCCCGACATGCCCATGAACAGTGGGACACGATTATTCATCATAATTCCAGAATTGTTAATAGATTAATACTTTATCACATCAAAACTTTTCACTGAACTCACTTTAAGAGAATCACAGCAACACACAGGCGAATACTCATAACCGTAGAACATGCAAACATCTAAGTAGTGGTCTAAGCCACCATAGCCCTTCCGAAATCTGCTTCCACATAACAAGCCATAACAAAAGAATGCTTCTGAATAACATCAATTACGACGGCTGACAAGCCTCGTACGCACTGCCACAGATCACTTGCATAACTTAATCACGCTGAAAGAGCTGATCTCTACCGCTAATATGCCAACTAAATTATGGCTAACCAATCTATCTTCTTTCGATCCACCCCCAATTATCTTAGATAACACTAATTCCATCCAACACATAACATACTCCACCTACACTCATCTCGAGTGGCCTTGAATCACGAGACCATGCTGTCTCAAATCCCACGAACTGATTCATATCTCTCAAATGTTATACTGCAAGTTAACATATCATATAACATTCTGGGCACTTCCTCATAAGCTGCAAACAAGCTTGATTCTCTTACCCGTAATTATACACTCGAAATCATTAGGCATCACACCTCATCTTGTGAATTTGCCATGACCGTTGTTGAGAGCCACCCGCTCTGACTTGGCCCCGAATATAATCAACTCAATGAGTCTCCCATCACATAAGTACCTCCTTGGCGAAGAGCCCGCCAAATCACTTCCCATAGAACCCGCATCTGTACAAAGCAAAATCCTGAATCTTTCCACCAAGTCCGAGCATGATCCCATAAGGCCAACAATAGCCTACCTTTAATAATTCCTTTGCCTAGATTACCACTTATGGTTTTCCCCATAGCTGAAATAGCCCAATAATATCCTAATAACCTTAAATCTCGCAAGTAATTAACTCTACAACCACATCATAAGCGGTGGGACTCTCCCACTTAGCTTGAAGCCATTATTTCTCAACTCTAGAATTCACCAAGTTTACCTAGCTTCCATCGACATAACCTTGCACGATTAACCGCATAAATTCTCGGACCCTTTATGCAAAACACTATTCTTTTATACTCTGATTCGCCCACTACATTTGTACGACCGATCTCTTTTCTACATAACCGATAAAATTCTTCGCAGAAGCCTCACCAACCACACGACTGCTAACCTGCTCACTTGGGTAACCCGCCTATAGAAGGCTCTCCCCGGCATCCTCCCACACTGCTGCACAGGGTACAATACTATGATATCAATGACTCTCCCTGAGTCTGAGTTCACTCTCCAGTTGCACAGGTCCATTTACCCCTCGTGGATATCATTTAAATGTGCGACAACATCCTTCTAATTCAAATTTATGCTGCATCCTTCTTCATTTAAGCGGCTCCTTTCCGTTATACTAAATCTCCGGCCGCACAAGAATCCCTACTTCATATTAGTCCCGTAGACCCCAATAACCGAGCACAATATTCTCAAATTGTTCCAAACTCTCCTTAAGGCGCATAGTCATCCTATTACCAAGCCCTAATGTCACGACCCAAAAATCCCTCCGAAGGAGTCGTGATGGCACCTAGTCTCTAAACTAGGTAAGCCTAACATT
>MU688172.1:3381-17068 GCA_026770625.1 Nicotiana glauca | reverse complement strand
TTGTGCTATATTTGGGATTTCTTACTGTCAGACATTATACATGCCTATTACCACTGAGTTGGAAGTACTCACTTTACTCCCTGCACCTTGTGTGCAGATTCAGGTACTTCGGGAGCCTAGGTGAGCTAGTTGCTGTTTTCTAGAGTTTTCAGGAGTTGTCGAGATAGCTGCTTGACGTCCGCAGGACCCGACTCCTCCCTTATCCCTTTATTATTTTCGTACTTTAGAACATATTTTTTTTTGGAGGATTCTTGACTCGGTATTATTTAGAGGCTCTATACTTGGGAGTTACAGTTTATGTTAGAGTTTCGTATTGTTTTCATTTGAGTATTTCAGCTATGAGTATTGATATTTGATTTAAGTATTTAATTAATTGGTTTTGATCTTCATGCTTGGTTGAGAGAGAGTGAATGGTCGGGCTTGCCTAGCATTAGTGTTGGGCGCCATCACGACCGGGTTTGGGGTCGTGACATGTGAACTAGTGTCTGGATAGGGTCGCGCATGGCAGCGAAGCTATGTGGAGATATGACCTTTCGGGTTAGATTCATGTGTTCTATTTCTATGATGTGAGACGGGTTCTCAGCCTTGTGTTGTGGTGGTACTGGTGAGCTTGGGGTACAGCTCTTTCATTTGAGTCATTTTCATGAATTGAGTATGCCCGGACTGTTGTTTATTGGTGCGCGTATTGTGCGAGTTGTGGCTTAGGCATGTATTGATATTTCATGTCACCAGAATAGTGTGTTGGATTAGAAGAGATTAGTGGGATCATTAATGAATACGAATGGATTCGATTTCATCTTGTTGGAAGGATAATATCGAGCTTCAGCTCAGAAATTTGATGTAGCATTTGCCAAAGGAGAAGTGGCTTCATGAATGGTTGATATGGGAAATGGTTATGGCTTACCGCGTGATTTAGTTATCATTGGCAGTATATAAAAGTGTTGAGATGATACTTTAGTTGATAAGAGTTTTTCTATCGGTATTCGGGTGTTGTGTGCAACTGCTGTGATTAGAAGTTATCACTACAAGCGTTTGAGTTATGTGGTCTATCATGTAATTGCACCTGAGGTTGCAGGTATCGGTTATTACAGTTGGTTCGGGCTTATTCTGAATTTAGATGTGAGGTTCTGACCTTGTGTATGATTTTGGAAATGGAAATGTGGTTCTAAGGTTATGGGCTAGATTGTGTTATGAAATTTCAGTTACAATGTATTGTCGGACCTATATGAGATAGGGTGACATGGGATCAACCCCGGGTTTATGCATGGTAAGGTTATTCAGCGATTGTTTGGCTTTTGGAACAATTCTAGGCACGTTCAAGGATGAACATTTATTTAAGTTGGGGAGGATGTGACGACCTGACCCGTCGTCTCATGAGTTACCTCTCTGTTTTCCCCATTTTCAACTTCTTTATGCTTCATTATCCGTATTTTATGTGATCGAGTTGGTTTGGAGTGGTTTTGATAAGAAATGAGACACTTAGTCTCTTTTAAGAAGGCTTAAGTTGGAAAAGTCAACCGGACATTGACTTATGAGTTAGAGGGCTCGGATGTGAATTCCGACGTTTTGGTTTGTTCCGGGAGGTGATTTGTGACTTAGGAGTGTGATCGGAAGTGGTTTTGGAGGTACGGTGTAGAATTAGGCTTGAATTGGCGAAGTTAGTATTTTGGCAATTTCCGATTGATAGGTGAGATTTTGATCTGAGGGTCGGAATGGAATTCCGAGAGTTTTTGTAGCTTTGTTATGTGATTTGGGATATATGTACAAAATTTCAGGTCATTCGGACGTGTTTTGGTTAGGTTTTTGATCGAATGAGTAATACAGAAGTTTTGGTGTTCCGAAGGTTGGAACAATTTTGAATGATGTTATGGGGTGTGTTGGCATGTTTGGTCGGGGTCCCACGAGGCTCGGATAAGTTTTGGAGGAGTTTTTGGAAGATTTTGCTTTTTTGAGCATAAGCATGTAATGATCTAAAGGTCCATTTTTAGTTCTAGAAATCTAAAATTAATTTCGAGACTTTCGAAATTTTGACAATGAATTTATAGGAGTGATCAGGAAAGTTTGGTTTAATTTCATCAAGTCGCGATTGGGTTTTTGATGCGAAACATGTGTTAATTGTTTAACGAGCGAAATGGGTATCGCACTAAGCAAATGAGCTCCGAATTGAGTTTCGATTGAAGGACTATGTCCGTATCATTATTTGTGACTCATAGGAACAAGAATAATCGAATTCTGAGTTTGTATGATGGAGTTAGAGCCTTTTTAGTGAAATTAAAGACTGTTGGTGCATCAGATCTGGTGTGCACCTTTTAGCGACCAGATTTGGTACTTTTAGCGACCAGAATCGGGTATATTAGTGCTATTGTTGCTCATTTTGACGTTTTTTTGGTGAAAGAACACGACTTGGGGCGATTTTTGAGCAAGAAATCATGGGAAATCTTGAGGTAAGTCACTTGTAATCATTTCTACTCCATAATATTGATTTATCATCGAATAATCCGACTAGATTACATGTTTTTGAGGTGTAAATTGGGGATTTGGACCTAGGGATTTAAAAATAAGATTTGAAGATTAGGAGGCCGAATTGTTATCAGAATTTAGTAATTTTGGTATGTTGGACTCGTGGTTGAATGGGTTGTCGGATTTTGTGAGTTTCATCGAATTTTGAGACGTGGGCCCGGGGCTCGGGTTTTTGCTAATTTCGAGAATTTTAGTATTTTTTGATTGTTTTGATTGGGCTTTGTTCCGATAACATATTATGACATATTCGTTCTGATTTTGGATAGATTCGACGCACGTGAAGACCGATTCGAAGGGCAAAGGCGTCGCGAGGTAAAGCAATAGCCGGTTTGAGGTGAGTAATGATTGTAAATGATGTCCTGAGGGTTTGAAACCCCAGATTGCACATCGTAGTATTATATTGAGGTGAGACTCACGTTGGATGATGACCGCGGGGTCTTTTACTACTGGGGATTGTGACGTGGTCCATCCCTATTGATGATTTTACTGTATATTTGACTGAAATTGATTTGTTATCATCATGAATTGGGCTTATTGTCATATTTGGGCTTCGTGCCAATTATTTGAACCCTTCGGGGATTTTTATCACTATTTCCTCACTGTTTTGACTTATATTTAGACTCAGTCCTGTTGATAATCATTGTTTTACAAACTCAACCACTTTTATACAGATTTGAAACTTAAATGATAATTTTGGGCCGAGAACTACTGTTTTACAAATGCCCAAGGGGCTTATGATGATTTTTTTTGGACTGAGTAAGGCCGAGGGCCATACGTGAGGATATGTTGAGTGATGTGAGGAGGCTTTCAGGCCTTGTGAGTGATGTGAGGAGGCTTTCAGGCCTTATGAGTGATGTGAGAAGGCTTTCAGGCCTTATGTTATTATTATGCTTGGGCTGTAGGAGCCCCTCCGGAGTCTGCACACCCACAGTGAGCGCGGGTACCCATTATGCTGAGTGATTAATACTATGCCTGAGGGGTTGATACTATTTTGAGAGTGAGCCCGAGGGGCTGATATTGTACTGAGTGACTGATACTGTGCCCGAGGGGCGGATTTCTACTTGATATTTTGATACTGAGCCCGAGGGGCAGATTTCTACTTGATATTTTGATATTGAGCTCGAGGGGCAGATTTCTACTTGTCATTTTGATACTGATCTCGAGCGGAAGATTTCTACTTGTTATTTACTGCCAAATTACCTGTTTACTAGCTTTGAAAGAGATTTCATTTGATACTTCACTGAATTACTGATTTTAAGTGATTTCATTGCTTCTATATAGAATGATGTGTGCCTTAACGTGTTTTCTTGGTTTCAGCCATTATTTATATTTATTACTTACTAGGTCAGAGTACTCACATTACTCCCTGCACCGTGTGTGCAGATTCAGGCAGAGCAGATTTCCACTCCTGAAAGTTGATCCTTCCAGTCCAGGTGGTGTTTCGGAGACTACAAGGTAGTTGTTGGCGTCCGCAGCCCCCGTGACTCCTTTATCTTATTATTCCTACGTTATTCGAACTATTGTATTGGATTTTTGTATTTAGAAGACTTGTGTCAGGATTCTTTAGTTGCTCATGACTTGTGACACCCCGGTTAAGGCTGTGTTGGGCTGGATTTCCGCATTTTTTATCTATACTTCCGCTATTTGGTATTATTAAACTATGTTGTACTATAATTATGTTAAATAATTGTTTTAAAATGATAAATTGGGTTGACTGGCTGGCCTTGTCTTCACGAGAGGCGCCATCACGACCAGGTTCGGGATTTGGGTCGTGACAGTAAATAGTAATCTACATGAACTTGATTAATATTAATAAAAATATGTAACAACTATATAACATAAGAATTTCACTAATGAAAGAAATGTTCCTTGGTTTCTTACTTTTAAAGAATAGACTTTAATCATAGCCAAATGTATACAGCAAGCATAACTAAAAATGTCCATGTAAACTCTTATTTTTAAGATTGATTTGAGTACAAATGAGCATAACTCAATCCTAACCAATATTTTCATTTTTATTTTTTCATATCTCTCCTTAGTCATTAATTACCAAATTGAAAGCTATGTTAGTAGGAGGTTTACTTAAAGATACTTGCAACATATCTTACGCTTGAAATTATAACTAAAGAGAAAAATTCTTCATATATTTCCGTTAATTATTTCTGGTGTATTTAGTGTTTAGAATGCTAAAATATAGCTTCAAAATATGTTGATATCACACTACACAATTCTAAAAATTCTAATCACAATACATACTATTAAAAATAGATGTATTATGAAAATAATAAAAGAACAAGAGCAATACTGCAGAGAAAGAGAAAGAGGAAATTCTTATTCAATTTGGGATGAATTACAATGGAATAGAACCCTATATTTATAGGGAGAGAGTGACTTAGTCATCAAGTAATAAACCCTAGAATCTCTCTAAATATAGACATTCACCACAAATTATTTATAACACTCCTCCTGAATGTCTATTCAATAGATAATGTGCCTCATTAAAACCTTAACTAAATAAAACCCAATGGGAAATTCTAGAAAAGGAAAAGGAGTACACATATATAATAATACGCCTTTTGGTTGCCTCATTAAAAACCTTGTAAAGAAAACCCAGTGGGACAAAACCATGTAAGAAAAAAAGAGTACAACGCGTATTAACTCCCCCTGATAAGAGCATCAATTCACATCCTTGAGTCTTCACATTCCAATCTTGTGCAACATCTTCAAGAGATCGTTGGTAGAGATTTGATAAATAAATCATCCATATTAACTTGAATGAATATGTTGAACTTTAAAATTATCATTCTTAATAGATGTATTGTCTTCATATGATCTTGTTGGAATCGTCAATTTAATATCTTCACATAGAGGCGAAAACTCTTGCTATCATATTATCATGCTTATAGTTATAGCAAGGTATATTTGTGCACAAATTGCATTGAGGAAGTGGTACTTCAAGATCAAGAATTGTATATGCTTCAAGCAACTTAAATCCTTCAAGGATTGTCATATAATGTGACGACCCGACCTGTCGTCACATGAGTTACCGCTCCGTTTTCCCTATTTTCTTTTTTTTTATGCTTCATTATAAGTGTCTTGTGTGAACGAGATGATTTGGATTGATTTTAGAAGCAAATGAGACACTTAGTCTCTTTAAGGAAGACTTGTTTTGGAAAGGTCAACCGAATATTGACTTATGAGTTAGAGGGCTCGGATATGGATTCCGATGATTTAGTTATCTTCGGGGGATGATTTGTGACTTAGAAGCATGATCGGAAGTGATTTTGGAGGTTCGATGTAAAATTAGGCTTGAATTGGCAAAGTTAGTATTTTAGCGAATTCCGGTTGATAGGTGAGATTTTGATCCGAGGGTCGAAATGAAATTTCGAGAGTTTCTGTAGCTTTGTTAGGTGATTTGGGATGTGTGTGTAAAATTCCATGTCATTCGGAGGTAATTTAGTTGGGTTTTTGATCGAATGCGTGTTTTGGAAGTTTTAGAAGAACTTAGGCTTGGATCTGATGTAATTTGGTGGTTTTGGTGTTGTTTGATGTGTTTTGTTGGTTGGAACAAGTTTGAATGATGTTCTAGGATGCGTTGGTGCTTTTGGTTGAGGTCTCGGGGGCCTCGGGGTGATTTCAGATGGCTAACGGGAAGATTTAAACTTGGAAAATATTGCAGAAATTTCAGATCAGGTGTTGCAAGTTTTAAGCCTTCGCGATCACGTAGGTTGTGTCGCGTTTGCGGAGAGGTAACTTGGAAGGCAGGAAGAGTACTCTTTGCGTTCGCATTAAGGAGTTCGCGGTCGCGGAGTGCTGGAGAAGTGTGCTTCGCGTTCGCAGTGGCAAGGTCATGAAAGTGTCTGAGGAGTAGGAGCCTAGTCGAGGTCGTTCTTCGCGTTCGCGTGCGTGTGAGGCCTGAAGATTCACGTTCGCGGGTGGGGAACCGCATTCGCGAAGGGGTAATTTTGTTCAATGAATTTTTGTTCATCGCGAACGCGGGGATTTGACCGTGTTCGCATAGAGAAAAATATCAGCTGGGCAGAAGGGTTTTAAAATTATTTCATCCGCGAGCTAAGTCATATTTTCACCATTGTTGAGCATCCTTGAGAGCTTTTAGATAGGAATTGAAGAGGGTTTCGACTGGGATTGATTGGAGGTGAGTCCCATGATCTAAAAACATGATTTAATTGTAGAATCAACTTAGAAATTTATGAAAACTTAGCAAAAAGTGGAAGAACTAGGGCTTGAGTTTTAATATTTCAAATTGGGTTTTGATGGGTCATTTAAGCTCGGATTTGGGAGTTTATGGTATGTATGGACTCATGGAGAGATAAGGAACTCGTTGATGTGAAAATTTCTGAGTTTTGAGAAGTGGGCCCGGGGCTCGGGTTTTGCTAATTTCGAGATTTTTTGCTATTTTTCGATTCTTTTTGATTGGGTTATGTTCCCTTAGCCTATTGTGATGTATTCATTGTGGTTTTGGCTAGATTCAACGTGCGAGGAGGCCAATTTGCGAGGCAAGGGCATAGCGAGTTAGAGTTTTGGCCGGCTTGAGGTGAGTAATAGATGTAAATGATGTCCTGAGGGTTTGAAACCCCGGATTTGCATATCGTAGTGCTATATTGAGGTGACTTGCACGCCGGATAGCGAGCGTGGGGTAGAGCACCGTTGGGAATTATGACTTGGTCCGTCCTGATATATGAATTTACTGCGTATTTGACTGAATTTCACCTGTTATCATTATAATATGAGCTGATTGCCATATTTGGGCTTCGTGCCAACTGATTGAATCCTTCAGGGATTGCTATTACTGGTTTCTTAGCATTTTTACATATTATTGAACTCAGTCCTAGTAATTAACACTGCTTTTGCAAACTCAGCCACCCTTATCTCGAACTTGAAACTTAATTAATATTTCTAATGAAGTTTGGGCTGAATATTTCTACATTATTGTGCTCGAGAGGCTTATGTGATTCTGGACTGAGTATGGGATCGGGCTGCGCGTCGCAGCGGTATTATATTGATATTGATATGAGGCTGAGAGCCTAGTTGATACCATGAGATGACTTTATATTATGGTTGGGCCGTAAGGGGGCCCTCCCAGAGTCTGCACACCCCCAGTGAGCGTCGTCGACAATAAATAAATGGAGTGGGTTGCACGCTGCAGCGGGTACTAGAGAGTACTATACTATGTGTTGCATTTCATATTTGACTGTCATTTATATACATATCTGTTGCAGTATTTCCATAATTGTTTCCATTGGTCACGGACTTTATACTACTTGGTTTAAATTGCTGCATTTATAGATTACGTTATGCATATTCAGGATTTCTTATTCTCAACCTTTATTTATATTTATTACTCATTGGGTCGGAGTACTCACATGACTCCCTGCACCTTGCGTGCAGATCTAGGTGCATCTTAGGCTGAGTGAGGACTTCTCTGCCGAGCAACACATATCCGAGAGTATCAAGGTAGCTGCATGACGTCCGCAGTCCTAATCTTCCCTTCTATCTTATTGCTTCATTTCTGCATTTCTTTAGAATGATATGTAGTAAGTTGATACTCATGTATTAAAGGCTCATACTTGTGACACCGGATTCTTCGGGCTGTGTAGTAGTATTGTTATTTGGGATTTCGCATCTTTTAACTCTATTTCAGATTTTCAGTATTATGACTTAGTAATTTATCTATGGTAATTAATTCATGAACTGTATACAAATGGTTAAGGTTATTAAATTGGCCGGGCTTGCCTAGCAGTGTGTTGGGCGCCATCACGACCGGGGTTGGGGTCGTGACATATAAGTTAATTCATATAAGTCATATATTAGACTTTAATTAGATGCATATCAAGTTTTCATGTCATGCTAGACAAATAAGATATCGAAAACTGATTGTCCATATCATTGACTTTATACTTTCAAGTGTTTGAACTACATGTTCAAAACTATATGTCTTTCATATGAAACCAATTCTATTCGAAATTGTGTCTCTTTCATTTGGCCAATATTTTTGTGTCTGTATTCGACAGACTTAAGATCCCCATCTATACTTAGCGCTATGATAAATGTCATCGACGATCCTTTTATATCGGTTCCAATATTTTTTCGTAAAGACATAACATAGAGATCTCTCCATTTATATGTTCAGGTACCTGAATCTCTCTTGAGATTTTATGAAGTGTTATGTCATGTGATCTTCTAGTTCACTTGCCTCATTTATTATGATCATTTTAATCATTTGCTCATCTTCTTTATCAAGAAGTTTATTTGAAACCGATTTATCTATACGCTTTAAGAGTACCATAGACTTTGTCCTTCTAGGACTTAATAGGAGCATTTGCAATGAGAATATAGTTACTTTCTTTGGGTAAGCAAATGCATCTGGCATGCTTTGCAATATATTGCAAATGAATTATCTTTTTATGAACTTCAAGTTCATATTATCGTATTCGAGGAACTAGATATACAAATGATAATTCATTCCACATAACTTTTTTTCAACTGTTTATCTTGTCTCCCCCTCATGTTAGAAAAACTAACTTTTTTCCTCAATTTTGGGAACCCATATTTGTGCGTTATGGTGTTAATCAATATAAACACCGCACATCAATAATAATAAGCTAAAATTATTTGGTTCCTGACCCCGAACCACTTGCGAGGGGAGAATATAATATATTTTTATATATAACGTATATCAAACTGATATAGATAACTTCATTCTCATAAGCAATATTTAGCTATTAAGTGGAGGCACTCAATAAATCATTTTGCTAAATCAACTATGATGTAACCCAACTTATCAAGATAAACTATCTTGGGTAGAAAATCTGGAAAATATGCTCTAAATTAAATTATTGAGCAGAATACCTCCAAACACAAAATTGCGGGTTAATAATAATTGCACATGTAACCATCTCATAGATGCATCTTATGTGGTATACATGGCAGGTGAATAGACTCATATTCACCTTTGATATTTCCAGCATTCATGGGACAATCCCAATTTTAGTTAATTTATTAATTAATGAGAACAAGCAATATAAGAAAATTCGTAAAGAACTTTCTAGTTCTTTTAATATTTACCCATGTGAATTCTCTATTATTTTTGCACATCATACTTAAATTGATATGGCTAAACCAATTATGCCAACTGAATAAATTATCTATTTTGATAAACTTCAGATTTATACCATGACGTGTGCAATTATCAATAAACTCGAAGTTTGTTATGATATGAGTTTTTATATCAATAAACATGCCCTTTATTGTGGTATTCTTTTATTTGTGTAGTACAAACTGGAGAATAAAGCGGGTAGCTTTTCACATACATATTATCCCGCTACAAGTTGTAGTAATAGAAGATATTAAATCTTTCCTTTATTTATAGTCTCAATATAATCAACCGCTTTCATGTATACTTTGGAAACTAAATAAGTTTCTTTGAGACTTAGTACAACTTGATGAGACAAGACGCGACATCAACGAGAGGCTAGAGGTTTGGAGACAGGCCCTTGAGTCTAAAGGTTTCAGGTTGAGCAGGACGAAGACGAAATATCTCGAGTGCAAATTTGGGCCCGAGCCGACGGACGCGGGAGTGGAAGTGAGGCTTGACTCTCAAATCATCCCTAAGAGGGATAGTTTCAAGTACCTGGGGTCAGTTATCCAGGGGATCGGGGAGATCAACGAGGATGTCACACACCGTATAGGGGTGGGGTGGGTGAAGTGGAGGTTAGCAATGGGAGTCCTGTGTGACAAGAAAATCCCACCATTACTAAAAGGTAAATTTTATAGAGCAGTGGTTAGACCGGCCATGTTGTATGGGACCGAGTGTTGACCGGTTAAGAACTCACACATCCAGAAGATGCAAGTAGCAGAGATGAGGATGTTGAGGTGTATGTGTGGGCATACAAGGATGGATAAGATTAGGAATGAAGACATTCGAGAGAGGGTGGGTGTGTCCCCCATGGAGGACAAGATGCGGGAAGCAAGACTCCGATGGTTCGGGCACATTCAGAGGAGGAGCACTGATGCACCGGTAAGAAGTTGTGAGCGACTGGCGGTGGTGGGCACGAGGAGAGGTAGAGGGAGACCTAAGAAGTATTGGGGAGAGGTAATGAGGCAGGACATGGCGCGACTTAGGATTACTGAGGACATGGCCCTTGACAGGGGATTGTGGAGGTCGAGCATTAAGGTTGTAGGTTAGGGGCAAGTTTGGAATATTAACACAGCGCGCTAGAGTGAGACTATCCAGTTAGGAATTAAGCTTAGGATGCTACTGATCAGCTACCGAGGCAGGGTTGTATATGCTAGATATTAGTATACTTTCCTCTTTCTTGTATTTTCTATATTCCTTATATTGCTGTTATTTTGTTATTTATGTTTTGTTGTATATTTTATGTTATTTTATTATGAGTCTATTGCTAGTACTAATATATCTTCCCTTGTTTCTTTCTTGAGCCGAGGGTCTCCTGGAAACAGCCTCTCTACCCCTCGGGGTAGGGGTAAGGTCTGCGTACATATTACCCTCCCCAAACCCTACTTGTGGGATTATACTTGGTTGTTGTTGTTGTTGTTGTTGTTGTTGTTGTTGTTGTTGTTGTTGTTGTTGTTGTTGAGACTTAGTACAATACAATATCTTATTGGTAATCAATTGTGTTTCTCCAAAATAGTAATAATTGACTCTTCCAGAGCTCTCAATTAATTTGGTACTACCACATATTCATCAACATCCATATGATGAATATCTCTTTTAAGGAAAAAGTTAAAACATTATGGTTATGGTCAAAATTATACGCACGATATATTTCTTGCATTATTGTTGTCCTTTAATTATCACATCGCCAAAATATTTTGGCGTACAATAGACATGTGACCAATGACCATTTATGCCATAATAATGACATTATTTTCTTATATCTCATCTCAAACCTCCTTCTAGAGGTGAGTGTGGTATATTCACTACCACTAGCACGTTCATATTCTTCTAAGAATGAATATGTATTCATAAATCATATGTTGTCACATTCAAATCATGAATGAACCATAATCATCTATATTTGCTTTACAAAATCTCATGTCAAATCGATGACAAATATTACTTTCACATAGTGAAAGATTATTTTGAGAATTATTTTTATTCTCATTATCACAATGATGACGATTATAATTTCGTCTATTGCCACGTCCACATCCATTGATACCTTCATAGTAATAATTTTGTCTTCTTTCATAGATCACATATTGCTATCACATTCTCTTAAAGGAATGAGAATGGAGCAAATTCAATGGGACGGGTTTTTCATTCTTTGCCTACAAGCATACATGAATTTGATCATGAAAAGACATAAAATTTTTACCACTTTAGGTGGTTATAATTTCTTGCAAACTCCATTAGAGTTATAATCAAATTTTACCGTCTTTGCTTGTATTTAAAATCAAATTATAGAATGTCAAGAATTTAAAGGAGAAAAATAAAGTAAAATACTTACCTTAAATCCAGAATTTAATCATAAAAGAAGTTTATAGAACAATTGACAATCATTATGCTCAATATTATATACAAGTTAAACACCATGTACATATCCCAAAGCTTCTACTCAATTGATTAATCTCGTGTTGTTTTCTTGATAATAATATCTTCAGTGGATTCAGGTTTTGAATATGTTTAGATACTTGAATGAAAACTCATGGAATTGGAGGAATATATATGTTTCTCGTGCTGATAACGTGTTATGAAAATAATAAAACAACAAGAGCAATATTGCAGAGAAAGAGAGCGAAAATTCTTATTCAATTTGGGATGAATTATAATTGAATAGAACTTCTATTTATAAGGAGATAGTGACTTATAGCCTGTTTGGCCAAGCTTCTTTTTGGCCAAAAATTGAGGTGTTTGGCCAAGCTTTTGGAAGGGAAAAAAGTGCTTTTGAGGAGAAGAGAAGCAGTTTCACGGAAGCAGAAAAAAGTAACTTCTTTCCAAAAGTACTTTTGAGAAAAATACACTTAGAAGCAGTTTTTTAAAGCTTGGCCAAACACTAATAGCCGCTAAAAAGTGCTTTTCAAACTAATTAGCCAAACACAAACTGCTTCTCACCAAAAGTACTTTTGAGAAAAACACTTTTGAAAAAAAGAACTTCTCAAAATAAGCTGATTTTTGCAGCTTGGCCAAACGGGCTATTAGCCACCAAGTAATAGCCTGTTTGGCCAAGCTTATTTTTGGCCAAAAGTGTTTTTTTTTTTTGCCAAAAATACTTTTAGCCAAGCTTCTGGAAGGAAAAAAAGTGCTTTTGAGGAGAAGCAGAAGCAGTTTTGGAGAAGCAAAAAAAAGTTGCTTCTTTTCAAAAGCATTTTTTTTTAGAAACACTTTTGAGAAAAATACACTTAGAAGCAGTTTTTTAAAGCTTGACCAAATACTAATTGTTGCTCAGAAGTGTTTTTCAAACTAATTAGCCAAACACAAACTGCTTCTCCCCAAAAGTACTTTTGAGAAAAACACTTTTGAAAAAAATCACTTTTCAAAATAAGCTGATTTTTGCAGCTTGGCCAAACGGGCTATAATAAACCATGTAATCTCTTTAAATATAGACATTAACAGTAAATAAAATTTTATTTATAATAAGATGTATATATTTTAAACTTAAATAGAAAAACATATGATATAATTTTAGAAGATTTATAATTCCCAAAGGTTTTAAGGAATAACTGTAGATACCGTGTAGCGTTTGGTCGGGGCTTTAGAAGATTTATAATTCCCAAAGGTTTTAAGAGCATTGCCCTTTTTGCTGGTGCTAAGATTTGCTCCATTTTCCCTTTCTGGTAAGCTTTCTCCAACTTCTGTTTAATTATTTCCAGGTTCCTGTATGTAAGTGGATTTGCCTCTTGAATTTCTTCGTGGTTCTATGTGATTTCTTTTATTAGTTTCAGTCCTTTTTTTTTCCTTAAATTTTAATTTCGTCCATAGCATTTGAGTATGCAATTTTTGGTTTTCCATTTATAATGGCATTAGTTCTCGTCAATTTTCTTTGAGTTATTAACCTTTGGAGTCTCTACCTTGACTAGCAGAGTGCACTTAAAGGATGATCTTTTTGTTGAAGTAGTCAAACTCCCACATCGGTTGGGGAGAGAAAATTTTGGGATTTTTCCCTTATAAAAGGAGGCCTAATGT
>MU688170.1:44602-68480 GCA_026770625.1 Nicotiana glauca | reverse complement strand
GGGAACAAAGCATATTAGTATGGGGAATGATTAAACAAATATGTACCCATAACCTTTGAATTAAGAATAGAATGGGACGTATAGTAGTGGGGAACAAGTGAATTAAAAAAGAGATTAGACACATAGTAATGGGTTGTCAGGGAATATCATGGGCTAGCTGATTTTCCCTCAATTGTTTAAGTGTCTAAGGGGGGCTGATAAGGGCTATAGTTTGCATATAAATAAAAGGGGGTTTGGACACAATAAGGGCTGGCTTTTAAAATCAGTTTCAGAGGTCACATTTGAAAGAATATCATAAGTTATTTAGATAAAGAAGCAATCAGTTTTCTTAGGTTCTTGGTTAGTTAAAAGAGTTTAGAGAGCTTTTGAGAGTTATCAATTCTTGAGTGTTTAATCAGTTTTAGAGAGCTTTTCTCATTGCTTCAGGGTATTTTCAATTTAGATAAAAGTTACTATTCTATTAAGAAAAACACTATTCCATTGAGTAAATCGTGAACTCTCATAGTGGTTTTTCCATAACTGGTTGGTTTTCAAGTTGAGTCACTGGTTGCTGGAAGTTTTAAGTGTTGCTGGGTTCATTGTGGGTCAATTTGGTGCTGTGTTTGGTAGATTTACTGCTTTTGTCTGATTTTCAGAACACTTTTGGACTCCTGAACTTTTCCCGGACTGCCTGTGATCATCTGTTGTTACATTGTTGTTGTTGATCTCTCATTTTCTTCCTCCTATTTCGCTCTCCAGGTACACTTCCCTAGCTTCTAATGATCTGGAAGTTGATTGTATGAACAATTTGAGAATAAGTGAAGAAGAGTTATCATGTGCTCACCTGAGCTTATCGTTGTTGGCTTTTACTTTTTTTTTAAGCTTAGCTATTCATGCCTTATTGTAACTAGAACAATTATTTGGACTGTTAACTCGTAGTTATCAACAGTTGTTAATATTGGTTTTACGTCTTAGCTTTTTTCTTCTCTTTTTCTACTTAAAGTTTAAAAATCAGAAATAGCTCAAACCTGCAATTAAATTGAAATCAGTGAGAACTTACTTCCTAAACCACTTAGTGATGCAATGGTTAATAATAAGTAGAATAACTTTCAGTGTCAAAACCTGTATATCTTTGAGTACGTTGTCTTAAGGTAAGCGTTGGCACTTTAGATCAGCAATTAATAGTTCCTCTAAAATAATCCAGCAATATCAATTGTTAAATGATTTGGATTAATTAATTGTTTGATAATTAGATAAAAAAATACGAATCTAGGCTTTTAACTTGTAATCAAAATCCTCTCAATTGGAATAAGAACACATTGTCTACTTTGCTGCCTATTGTTGAACGCACTCATAAGAGGTTTAGAATGGTTTTGGGGGTAAATAAATCATGCCAGCTCCAGGGGATGTGATCTCTTGATCTCCCCTGTGCACCCTGATGTGCTTCGTCCCTTTTGGGCTGGCCTCGAGGCCCATTTGATGTGGATTCGTTCATAGGGAGAACCATTTGGTCCATTAATTTGGTCCTGATTAAAGACGTCGATACATAGTTTAAATGTAGTATAAGTTTGGACTTTCAAGTTAGGTAGCGAGTTCAAATAAAACGGTTCCCTCCTTTTGTTTGAATTCGAACTTGAACTCGAAGCCCGAAATTTGTAATAGTAATTAATTAGGACTTTTTCTTTTTTAGAGACAAATAAAAAATAGAAAATCATAGTTGCTTTTAGGTTTGCCTTTTAAATAACAAATGGGATGAGACTCGCCGAACGAAGTACAATTAAATTGCGGGGCCCTCGTTAAATGTATATATAAAAATACTTAGATTTTGGGACGGGCCGTTTAGAGAATTTCACGGCTTTTCCCCAAAGTAATAACGCGCTAGTCTCTTTAGGGGCGTATTTTAATACCGTTACCTTCCTAAACTCGGGTGCGCATTTATGTGACCCAAATTCAAATCTCAACGGAGTCGAAATGTGTCAACAATCACGGGTGCATTGATGTGACGTGGTTCGAGATGTGTTTTCACGACGTTGCAATTCTCTTTAAAAATGAATCAAACCGGTTAAAGTTAAAATTTGCACATAGGTTCATAATTGTTAAAATCAGATAATTTAAGCCAAATACAACAGTTGAGCGACCGTGCTAGAACCACGGAACTCGGGAATGCCTAACACCTTCTCCCGGGTTAACAGAATTCCTTACTCGGATTTCTGGTTCGTGGACTGTAATACAAAGTCAATCTTTTCCTCGATTCGGGATTCAACCGGTGACTTAGGTCACCATAGATCTCCCAAGTGGCGACTCTGAATCTTTAATAACAAATCCCGTTTCGATTGTCCTTTAATTGGAAAAACTCCCTCTATGCCCCTACGGGTGTAGGTAAAAAGGAGGTGTGACAACCGGGCCCGATGATCTTTGGAGAAAGATACAAGCAAAGGTATACTCAGTCATTGATCAGCTGAACAAGACACCGACGCAGATTTCTATCCTTGCTCTGCTATAGAATTCTGATACACACATGAATGTGTTGTTAAGAGTGCTGAGTGAGGCATATGTACCCAGTAACATCACCGGCGGAGAGATGGCTAACATGGTAGGCCAAGTGTTGGAAAGTCACAAGATCACCTTCCACGAAGATGAACTGCCACCAGAGGGATTGAGTCACAACAAGGCAGTGCGAAGATTATTTTATCACCAGGATCCTGGTCGATGGGGGGTCCAGTCTCAACATTTGTCCATTGTTAACTCTCAGATCATTGGGAAAGAGCCTGTATAAGATTAAGGATGGAGCCATCAATGTCAAAGCTTTCGACGGTTCCCAAAGGTCCACCATTAGGGAAATTAGCTTATGTCTGCAAATGGGGCCTACTTGGTTTGATGTTGATTTTCAAGTGATAGACCTGCCCGCATCTTACAACTTGCTTCTGGGACGGCCTTGGATTCATGTCGCGGGCTGTAGCATCAACCCTACATCAGGTAGTGAAGTTTGAATGGAATCACCAAGAGGTGATTATTCATGGCAACGGTAGCAATCCCATATATAGTCACCAGACCATCCCAACGATCAGAGAAAGAAGGAAGATAGGTGGGGAGACCTACCATCACATCGAGCGAGTCAACGTTGTTGATAAGGAGAAGTGGTGGGACAACAAAATTGAAAGCATACTGAACTGGAGCAGATACGAATTTGGCAAGGGACTTGGCAAAAACCTCCAAGGATTCGCCAAACCTATCAAGCTGAAGAAACATGGTACCACTTTTAGTCTGGGATATGAGTACACTTGGAAAGAGTTCACTGAATGGTCGCCACCATGGTGAGGTCCTTATTGCCCACTGGAGCAACCGATACCTCAATTAGAGCAGACTTTCCAGCCAACCGATGTTATATATGGGTCAGAAGAAGAGGAAGCACTGGCAACATTGAGGAATCTGCTCTTGGAAGATGATGACATGGATTATTGTGTCATTTTCAAGGAGGAGGAGGAGGAGGAAGGCCCTTCCATACAAGCCGTAAGCCGAGGAGCATGCCTCAACAATTGGACTATCAGAACCACCAGAGCCCGAAAAGCTTCGGGGTAGCAAGGTTGAACAAAGCACCATGCATTATCTTTATTTTTGCTAGCCGACTTTCTTTTCGCATTTTTTATTTCAAAATAAGAGCTCCAATGTTCAAAACTGTTATGAAATTTATCAAAAGCACTTCGGTTTCTTATAAATCTTACTCTCTTTACTTTCTCTCATTTACTTTATTTACACAACATTAGTATTACTTATCTTGATGAACCGATGACTGTGACTTGCAACGAGATAATGCAACAAACGAATATAGACTCAGAGGAAGATGATATACCAGAAGAGGTTGTTAAAGAGGTTGAGGATTTTGAGAATATACTTAAGTCCAACCTGTACGAAATTGAGACTCTTAACTTGGGAGATACAGAAAATGTCAAAGAAACTCGCATGAGTGTTCATCTATCACCGTCAGAAAAGAAAGAGTACACGGAATTTCTAAAGGAGTATGAGGACGTATTCACCTAGCCATATGACGACATGACTGGTTTGAGTACATCTATTATGGCACACAAACTGCCGACTGATCCGACATGTCCACCAGTAAAGTAGAAGCTCAGAAAGTTCAAGCCCGACATGAGCTTGAAAATCAAGGAAGAAGTTACTAAGCAAGTCAAAGCTAAGGTTCTCAGGGTAGTAGAGTATCCGACATGGTTAGCCAATATTGTTGCAATACCGAAGAAGGACGGGAAGGTTAGAGTCTACGTCAACTACCAGGACCTCAACCGGGTCGGTCCTAAAGACGACTTCCCCTTGCCAAACATACACATTCTAATCGATAACTCCGCCAAGCAAGATCTGCAGTCGTTCATTGATTGGTTTGCTGGGTATCATCAGATGTGGATGGATTAGGAAGACGCTGAGAAAATGCCTTTCATTACACCGTGGGGGATGTATTGTTACAAAATGATGCCGTTTGGGTTAAAGAATGCTGGGGCCACCTACATGAGGGCCATGACTACCATTTTCCATGATATGATACATAAAGAGATCTAAGTGTATGTAGATGATGTCATTATCAAATCCAAGAAAGCCACGGATAACATGGAAGATTTGAGGAAGTTCTTCAACAGATTGAGAAGGTACAACTTGAAACTGAATCCCGCAAAATATACATTCGGGGTTCCTGCCAGGAAGCTACTGGGGTTTGTTGTAAGTCGACGAGGAATAGAACTGGATCCATCAAAGGTTAAATCCATTCAAGAATTGCCATCGCAAAAGAACAAGAAGGTTGTGATGAGTTTCCTGGGGAGACTCAACTATATCAGCCGATTCATAACACAATCCATTGTCATTTGCGACTCGATCTTTAAGATGTTGAAGAAGGACGCCGCAACCAAATGGACTGATGATTGTCAGAAAGCCTTCGACAGAATCAAGGAGACCTTTCAACACCGCCAGTTTTGGTTTCGCCCGAACCAGGTAGACCCCTACTACTCTACCTTGCAGTATTGGATGGAGCGTTTGGTTGTGTTCTGGGGAAGCATGAAGAAACGAGGAGGAAAGAACATTCCATCTACTATCTTAGCAAGAAGTTCACCTCGTACGAGGCTCGGTATTCTCTGTTAGAATGCACCTGTTGTGCTCTAACTTGGGTAGCTCAGAAGTTGAGGCACTATTTCTGTGCCTACACTACATACCTCATATCAAGAATGGATCCGCTGAAGTACATCTTTCAAAAGACCATGTGCACTGGCAAGCTAGCCAAGTGGCAAATCCCGCTGAGTGAATTCAACATTGTCTACGTAACTCAGAAGGAAATCGAAGGACAAGCATTGGTAGATCATCTTGCCAAGAATCCCGTGGATGGATAATACGAACCCCTAAAGACGTATTTTCCTGACGAACAAGTATCCTTCATAGGAGAAGATATTGCAAAATCCTAAGACGGTTAGAGGATGTTTTTAAATGGAGCAGAAAACTTCAAAGGAGTTGGCATAGGAGCAATCCTAGTGTCAGAAATCGGTCAGCATTATTCGGTGTCTGCCAAACTCTTACACTAACAATATGGCCGAGTAAAAAGTATGCATCTTAGGACTCAAGCTGGCCATTGACATGAACATTCAGGAATTACTAGTGATCAGAGATTCAGACCTGCTTATACATCAGGTCTGAGAAGAATGGGCAACCAAGAACTCTACGATAATCACTTATCTGCATCATGTACAAGAGTTGAGGAAAAGATTCATAAAGACAGAGTTCCAGCTTATTCCCAGAGTCCAGAATGAGTTTGCCGGTGCATTGGCTACCCTATCATCCATGATACAACATCCAAACAAGAATTTCATTGATCCTATCCCTGTAAAGATATATGATCATCCAGCTTACTATGCTCATGTCGTGGAAAAAGCAAATGGAAAACCTTGGTTTCATGATATCAAGGAATATTTAGCAACAGGAGAATACCCAGAACTTGCAAACGCTACTCAGAAGAGCACACTTTAGAGGTTATCCAACAATTTCTTTCACATCGGAGGAATCCTATAGAAGAGGACTCCCGATTTGGGATTACTAAGGTGTGTCGACGCAAAAGAAGCATCCAGGCTATTAGAGGAAATTCATGCGGGGACCTGCGACCCACATATGAATGGCTTTGTCTTAGCCAAGAAGCTACTCCGAGTTGGTTATTTTTGGATGACTAAGGAAACAGACTACATTCAGTACGTCCAAAAGTGCCACCGCTGTCAGATACATGCATATATGATAAAGGTGCATCCAAACGAGCTTAATGCAACAAGCTCACCGTGGACATTCGCTGCTTGGGGAATGGATATTATTGGACCAATCAAACCTGCCGCATCAAATGGGCACAGGTTCATCCTAGTGGCGATTGATTATTTCACCAAATGGGTGAAGCAACATCGTACAAGGCAGTGACTAAGAAAGTCGTGGCAGACTTTGTCTGGGACCGTATCGTTTGTCGGTTCGGGATTCCAGAATCAATCATTACTGATAGCGGTTCCAACCTCAACAGTGACTTGATGAAAGCCATGTGTGAAACCTTCAAAATCAAACACAAGAATTCTACAGCCTACAAACCTCAGATGAACGGAGCCGTAGAGGTCGTCAATAAGAATATCAAGAAGATACTGAGGGAAATGATAGAGAAGCATAAGCAGTGGCATGAGAAGTTATCATTTGCTTTATTGAGGTACCACATATCAACCGGGGCAACTCCTTATATGCTGGTTTATGGTACAGAGGCGGTCATTCTCGCCGAGGTAGAAATTCCTTCCTTGAGGATCATACATGAAGCAGAACTCGATGATGCAGAATGGGTAAAGAGTCGCTATTAGCTATTAACTCTTATAGATAGAAAAAGAATGAATGCAGTTTGCCACAGTCATCTTTATCAAAACAGAATGTCCAAAGCCTTCAACAAAGGAGTCAAGCCAAGACAGCTTACACCGGGGCAGCTGGTGTTAAAGAAGATTTTCTCGCATCAGGATGAGGCCAAAGGGAAGTTCTCTCCAACTAGTAGGGTCCGTACATGGTTCACAGGGTTCTAACAGGAGGAGCCCTCATACTTGCAGAAATGGACGGAGAAGTTTGGCCGAAGCCGATCAATTCAGATGCAGTGAAGCGATACTATGTGTAACCATTTATGATTTCCTTTATGATGTAATTTGAACTACGGCTGACCTGATTCCCATTTAAGTGGGGATACGTAGGCAACCCTATGGGTTCGGTCACAATTCAATAAAATTTTCATTTTCCCCGCTATTGGAAATTAGGGCAGGATTTTGAGGAGGACCCTCAAAATTCCGAAGTCGATTTAAGCCATTCGCCGCAAGCAACTATCAGAAGTACCAGCCCAATAAACTGGGGTAGAATTTTGAGGAGGACCCTCAAAATTCCGAGGCAAGAAAGGTTGCAATGTCTTGAACTGAGTCGTAGTCGTCGGTTCACCTAAAGAAAACTATTCTCAATTATATATTTATGTCGTATTTTTACTAAATCATGCATGCCTATTATCAAAATTGTTTTGTTAGAAAATCTACCCCAAGGATATGCACAGTATCACCAAAATAGAGCCGAGAGGGTCAAACAAATGTCAGCGGGGATACGAATTAACCTTTTCCCCTTTATAGAACTCATGATTTTTCTTTGGGTGCAGGCACCCGAGTCGCAAATCATCGAATACATTTATACACTCATACAACTTTTAGAACCATCACCAGCAGCCACAATATCGCAATCAGCTATCAGCTAAGAGATTTTACTACTATTCGCCTTTTATTTCTCTGTATTGCATAAGGCTACCTTTTTGCCTTCTGAGGTTAAGCTCTACCTCCATCTGTATTTCTCTGCATTGCATAAGGCTACCTTTCTGCCTTCCGAGGTTAAGCTCTATCTCTATCTGCATTTCTCTTCATTGCATAAGGCTACCTTTCTGCCTTCCGAGGTTAAGCTCTACCTCCATCTGCATTTCTCTGCATTGCATAATGCTACCTTTCTGCCTTCCGAGGTTAAGCTCTACCTCCATCTGCATCTCTCTGCATTTCATAAGGCTACCTTTCTGCCTTCCGAGACTAAGCTCTGTCTCCATCTACATTTCTCTACATTGCATAAGGCTACCCTTTCTGCCTTTCGAGACTAAGCTCTGTCTCCATCTTGTATGGCTAAAATATCGCCACTTCATTTTTCTTGCATGGCTGAAATACCGCCACCTTTTATTTACGTCTTGCATCGGCTGAAAGATCACCACCTTCTATATCGCATGGGCTAAAAGATCGCCAAATTGTCTGAAGCCATCACTGTTCGGAGGCACCATTGCATAGACCGAGAATGCCATGCCATGGCTTGAGGACCCCATTTTATCTTTTGCCTAGTATTATTCAAAGGCATCATGGTTAGGAGGCATCATTCTCATAGGCCGAGAACATCATTTCATAGCCGGCAAATCTTTTATTATACGCTTCACGGCCCAGGACGTCATGGTCTGAGGACGTCATCTTAACCATCCAAAGACAGCATTCATGGTCAAACGGGAACTTGCATCATGTTTAAATTTATGCACAATATATGTTCGTATTTCTCATTTGCAGGTAAACCGGCTAGCAATGGCTGTCTCAGTAGGAGCGATCCCGCTCCAGTTCCCACAGCCCTACTAGACTATAACCATCCACCCCAACCCAAATATCTCGTCCGTTTTTGAAAAAATCTCCATCGGCATATTCCGCCGACGGATCCTGAACTACATATGGCCTGATTCCTGTAAGACCAGGGATATGTAGGCAGCTCAAGAACCAGAGTATGGTCAAATTCTTCAAGTCGTTTTGATTTAGTCAAATTGGCCATCATATCTTTACCCGAAAACTCTTTCATCCTTCCCGGGTAAAGAGTGGCAGCTGTTGATACCTAATTTTTCGCTATATATTTTTAAAATAACATATATATGCATATATAAGCATGCCCAAGTGTTTTAGTATTTTTCCTAATTTCTAAAAGGTTTTTAAAATCAATTTATTGCCCATTTTAGCAGTATAAAAACCAATAATTACTCTCAAAATTAGCTTTTTGGTGGATAATTTATTTTATTTCCCATATTTATACCACAATATAGTTAAGGTAATTTTTGTATATTTTTTACAAATTTATTTGGTATTTTAAAAGCTAAATTGAATATAATTGTAATTTTAGCCTATTTTAAGATTAATAGCATTTTATAATTATAAATTTGGTTCCAATATTTTTAAATTAATACTTATATACTCCCTCCGTTTCAATTTATGTGAAACCCATTTGACTGGACACGAAATTTAAAAAAAGAGAGAAGACTTTTGAACTTGTGGTGTAAACTGAGGCACAAATATTTTGTGTGGCTATAAATCATTGCATAAAGGTAAATTGTTTCCAAATAAGGAAAGAGGTCATTCTTTTTGGCACGGACCAAAAAGAAAATAGGTTCACATAAATTGAAACGGAGGGAGTATTATTTACTGATTTAGTGCATTTAATTTAAATTTAAAATTAGTTTTACTATTTTTTATAAAATAAAAGGAAAAACTAGCTATTTAATATGTAGCCCCAATTTATTTCAATTACAGCCAAATTGACCCCTCCAATTGACCCAATCCTAAACTCCCAATTAGACTAGCCCAATCTCAATTGTTACCCGACCTCTGAACCAACCAATTAACCCGCCTGGCCTTTTCTTTTAATTCAAATGATCAACGGCCACGATCACCCCTTACCATTTTAATCCACCGACCATACCCTAATCCCGCCATTTCCATCTCTCAGCCACCTTCAAACACTCTCCTCTCCCAAAACTCTCTCGAAGGTTCCTCAGAACCCAAGTCATCTTCTGCCCTTTTCAACCGCACTTTCACCGGAATCCATGGCTTCTCAAGCCATGGATGGCCTGTACTCACCCCCTCCACCTTTAAACCCTAGGTGTTCGAAGTTTCGAGGTCTGACCTCGATGGTGTTCTTTCAAATCTTCTCAGATCCCTGACTTTGAGGCCTCTCTGGCCTCGCTCCAGCGTATCCGAGAATTAGAAGCCTATTTCTGACCTCTCCGATTCAAGATCGCACTTTCTTCCAAGCCTTTCTCATTTTTAGGGTTTCTCTGAAACCCTAAGCTATTCGAGGTTTTCTCTGGTTGTTTTCTTAGATCTATGTTATATCTGTGTTCTACTGGAGTTTAAAAACATTTTCCCCAATCTTTTCTTTCAAAATTTGTTTCTCTTTGATTTAGGGTTTCTGAAAAGTTTCGAAATGTTTTTCCTACTCTTCTTCTTCTTTCCTTTGTGTTAATCTGTCTATGCTATGTTCTTATGTTCTCTTTTCTACCTTGCATGTTCTTCTCCTATGTTCTTATGTTTGCCTTATTATGCATGTTTTTCTATTATGCTCCGTTCTTTCTTCTACTGGTTTCTATATCATGCTTTCACACGTTTATCTTATGTGTTCGTTTACCCCTGTGTTCGTTTACTGTATTTTCTACTAAGCTCTTAGTTCTTTATTTTCCTTCTTCTGTACTTTGTTTGAGTTCTTTCTAAACATGTTTCATCTATTGTTTCCTCAAGTTTATACTACCTCTTTGTCTTCTGAACTTGTTTATGTTCCAAGCTTTTCTTAAAACATGTTCTTTATGCTTCAAATAAGCTTTTTCACTATTTTTGTTTCGAACCTGCTATTTTACCTGTTTGTTTTCTCATGAGTCTCTGAAAGAGACCTCTGAGCCTGTTTCTATTATTTGTCTTCTCGTCTCTGTATCTGATTCGAGTTGAAAACCCTAGGATTTGGGGGGGTTTTGGCGAGTTTGATCTTGTGTGTGGACTAGGGTTCTAATATGGAACCTTGGATTCTCTCAAACTAAGTCTGAGTCTATGTACTGAATTTGAGCCTCTTTTTTTTGACTCTGAACTTTTCTATACTAGATTCTTTCTAATTAGCACGACATTTCTTTCTTGTTTGACATGTATGTGTGCTTTATATATGAGGAATTCTTACTTCAAAAAAGGTTTTGCCAATTTGTGATTGATTCAGAATTCCTTTTAATAAGGTTCGATTGATTGTTACTGATTTTCTTTAATTAAACTTTTCTTCACCTTTTCTGGCAGGATTCATTCATACCATAACTCAATTTCTGATTTTTACTGGCTGTTGATTGATTGCCTTTCCTTATTTGCCCAAACCGTGTTGCTATCGAACTCTTTCCTTAAATAGTTTCTGTGTATTTACCCTTCTTGTACTACTTTGGAAAAGATTTTGATCAAATTCTTTCCTTATTTATTCTACCCGTTTGAGATCAGAATCCCTTAATTAAAGGGAGACAATATGTAATTATTTTCAAAACTATTTTCTTACCTTTTTCTTACTTGCTTTCTGCACTATAAAGGGCACGACCTTTCAACACTTTAAGACACCCTGAATTCAATACTCTAACACACATTACTTACTTTCAATTTCAATACTCTTACACGTCACTCAACACTTTACTCTCTTCTGAGATATTCTGACTATTTTCTTGCAATTTGGCTTTACAAGACTACTGCTTTTACTTTCTTGTTTCCCTGAAACTGGTATGTTTTAATTTAAGTTTCAGCCTCATCCCAATGTGTTTATTTCACAGCTTCTATCATCTTGTCTACTTTGCTGACTATGTTTAGTGTTAAATATGTATGTTGTTCTCTTTGCATCTGTTTTCTGCTGTGAATCCCCATACCCATATTCCCCTCTATGTGTCTAAGTTAAGGTTCAGTCATGGCAGCATCCAAATTGTTGTTCATGTCTATGCTTGATCCTTTAAAGGATCCTAACTCCCACACAATATGGATAACAAGTTGGTTGGGGTATGCCAGCACTTCCAATTGCTGGGTATGACCACCAGCCTGTCTTGGCTTTCCCCTAAATCCCTTTCTGCACTTACACTACTCTTAGATTCTAAGTTCTGCCCCCCCTCCTATGAGCCATGCCTTGGTACCTCGCGCTCCCTCTGAACTTGGACATTTGAGGGCTGGCCCTTCCACACTGCACTATAAATCAATTCTGCAATGTATTTGGGTATAAGCACTGCCCGGAGTCCACTTGAGACTCTTAGGGAACTCTGAAACATCCCAAATAAGAGAAAGGCTTTGGAAATTGGATCTTTGGAGTTGGTTTATGTCATATTTCAGACCTGGAGTCTGAAATTAGGCTCTCCTTGGTTGTACTCTAATTTCTGATGTAATTTTACTCTTCTTGATTTGTTTTGGTTTGTAATAACTTATGGGGGTTTTAGTGAAAAAGGAAGGGTCACTCATGTATGCATAAGGGTAGACATCATGCTCTTAGGTATTTACTTCTGCAATTGTATCCTGCTTTCATTTCTGTATTCTCGAAATCTTGTCTATAGGTTTTCTGCACTTCTGCATTTTAGAAATCATGTCTATAAGTTCTGTCTTTCATACATATATATCATATCAATAGTTCCATCATTTCTGCCTCTCCTCTAGAGAACATGTCAATAGTTTTTGCATTTCTGCATCTCATATAGAGAACATGTGTATATGTTTCTTCATTTTAGCATCTCATATAGAGAACCTGTCTATAGGATCTCTTAAATTCTATATAAACATCTATCACTAGGCAAACAATTTATAGCTTTAAATAACAAATTGCCTTCTAGATACCATACCTATAAGACTCCTGCATTTTTATAAACATTTTAAAACCAACCATGCTTAGAAAGCATGCCTATAGGAGTAATCAACTGAATCTGAATCGTCTACAAGTCTAAAATTAGTGGTAACGATACTCAGTACCTGCAGAACTTATGGTTTTCTATAATCAGCAAGCCTTCTTTAAAATCAGTGTACTCCTGCATTATTAGATATCATGCCTATAGTTTTCACCTAGGCAAGCCATTAGGTAATAAATCAACTGCACCAGTCTTTGATAATTACAACCAGCAGGCAGGCCTAATTCGGACTTCTTATATGAAAATATGAGATAAATCAGCCTGCCTTAATGCTTTAAGTTTAATTCAGACCATAACCAGTACATGCAAGACATGCTAAATAATCCGTCTTTAAGAAAGGAGGCCTGTCTGAGGCTTTTTAAGTGTTATGTGTTTCCCACATCTGCTTTCTGTGTTTTTGTTTGTCGCCTTAGAATTTTATCCTTTTAAACTCTGAAAAGCCCAAATCTCCCTCCCCTTTAGGACTAGTAGTTCCAAATGCCTTAGGGACTGATAAGATTGGGATGGGTAATAACATGCAATAAGTAACGAGACTATTCCGCGCTTTAATAACTTAACCGGGTGGGAAAGGGTAGATACAGATATGATGACCGATGCGTTAATACCACGTATAGCCCCTCTTCTGAGGAGTGATTACCGGGTATTGCATTGATGTGATCCATATTATTTGTAAACCTAGGACCCCCTTCCCTTTACTTGTTTTATTTTATTTTCAGAATTTTCCAACTATTTCCTCAAAATCTCAGCTTTTCTTTGTTTCTTCAAAACTTTAATTCATTTGCCGCCATATGTGATATTCCCTTATATTTGAAGCTTTTATTTGTTTGTTCTTTGTACTTAAAGTCACAATTGTAGCATGGCCGGGAACCACACTAGTGGATCCTAAGGGGTGCCTAATACCTTTCCCTTGGGATAATTTTTAGCCCTTACCCAAACTCTGTTTTTCTAAATCAAATTCTTCCTAGTGTCCTAATGCACTTTAATCATTAGATGGCGACTCTTCAATTCAAAACCCAATTCCCAAAAGGAAACGAATTGTTCACTTAAATGTCATAAACCCGATTTCGCGAAAAAAGGGGGCGCGACACCAAGTGGGCCCGGGCAGGGGGAGGGGCATTTGTCTTACCCGAACGCGACCCATTGGACGTGAACGCAAGGGATTGAAGAGATATTTATCCACGAATGTGAGCCCGTTTACGCGAACGCGATGAGTCTGTTGCGAATGCGAAGAATGTTTGGCCCAGTTATTTTAAAGACTCAAAAACAGAACACTTACGGGATTTTTACAAAATTTCATAAACCTCTTCTTCTCCAAAGCTCTTAGGGGATTTTTGAAGCATTTACTCACCATAATTTATTGGGTAAGTAATCTTTATCTTGTTTTCTTCCATTTTTATCAACACCCACTAGATTTCTAGGTCGAAAACATATCATTAAGGGTAGAAAATTAGGGATTTGGGTAGAATTAGGGCTTTTTTGATTAATTGCGATTTAGACCTCATTTTGTGGTCGAATTCTGGAGCCAATCATATATTCGGGCTCGTGGGTCAATAGGGGAGCGGATTTTGGTTCAAACTTCGTGTTTTGACCAAGCAGGCCCAGGGTCGATTTTTTGGGTTTTTGAGAAGAATGATTAAAAAGCTATAATTAGGCATTGGAATTGAAGTTTTTAGCATTTATTGATGTTATGAAGTTGATTATGTATAGATACGATTGATTTGCAGCCGAATTCGAAAGGAACGACGGTGTTTGAGGCTTGAGTTGGCCGTAGAAATTTGAGGTAAGTGTCCGGTCTAACCTTAGCTTGAGGGATTAGGAGTTGTGTCCTATTTTCTAATTGATTCTTGTTGAGTACAACGTATAGGCATGGTGAAGAGTATCTATATGTCAGTTTCGAGCGTGATCGTGAGTCCTAAATTGACAGATATTGTGTTCTTAAATGTTACTACGGATGCTTTAATTGATGATTCGCGATATTTAGAAAAGATTTGGTTTATTCTCGTGGATCATTAAGTATTGGTACTGATTGAGCTGAGTAGGAGCTGAGTTAGGATTGGATATAGTTGATTCTCCCTTGCCGGGATGGTTGTGTTGATATTGTTGTTCCCTTACCGGGAAGTTATTATGTTGCTTTTGTTCCCTTGCCGGTATTCCTTGTGATTTTGTGTTGGCTTGTAAATAGGAGCGGGTAGTACTCATAACACAAGATTTAATGAAATGGGAGCGGATGTTACGCCTACCAAAAAATTTAATAATGGGAGCGGGTGATACACCTACCACAAGATTTAATGAAATAGGAGCGGGTGGTATGCCTACCACAAGATTTAATGAAATAGGAGTGGGTGGTATGTCTACCACAAGATTTAATGAGATGGGAGAGGGTGGTACGCCTACCACAAGATATAATGAAATGGGAGCGGGTAATACACCTACCACAAGGTATGATGAAATGGGAACGGGTGGTATGCCTACCACAAGATATGAGATGGGATCGGGTTGCACGCCTGCAATGAGATGTGAATCGAAAGTGAAATCTGCCTTTGTTTTCCTTATCCTTGTTAGAAGTTGAAATTTGGTTTCTGGATAATTCTCTTGAGATTCTATTTTATCTGTTATTTCCCCGAAGCATGTTTTCCCTTCCCATCTTTAATTGTTGTTCTAGATTNGGTACACCTGCCACAAGATATTGTGAAATGGGAGCGGGTGGTATGCCTACCACGAGATACGAGAAATGGGAACGGGTTGCACGCCTAAAATAGGATGAATTAAACATGAATATTGTCTATATTTCTTGCTTCTGTGATAGAAGCTAGACTGTAGATTTATCTTTTGGTATTCCTGACATTCTATTTATATCTGTTACCCTAAAGCATGTCCCCTCCCCTAGTTTTAATTGTTAATTTTTGTTGCCTCTTCATTGTGTATATATAAATATATATATATATATATATATATATATATATATATATATATATATATATATATATATATATATATAAAACTGCACAGGTTTATCTGGAGTCTGGTCCTAGCCTCGTCACTACCTCGCCGGGGTTAGACTAGGCACTTACCAGCACATGGGGTCGGTTGTGCTAATACTATACTCTGCACTCTGTGCAGATACTGAGGCAGCTTTGGGATAGCAGCAGTAGCTCGAGAGCCAGCCTTCAGTCCACAGAGATCCCGAGGTAGTCCTGCAGGCGTCCGCAGGCCCGACATCTCTTCTATCTACTATTATGTTCTGTTATCATTTGTATCCGAGACATACTAAGTTTCTTCTTTCAGACATTTGTATGTATTATTTAAATGCATATCACCTATTAATACAAGTTGTTAAAAAGGATTAAAATGAAAAAGGTAAAATTTTTTAAATTCTGTGGCTTGCCTAGCTTCTACGAGTAGGCGCCATCACGACTACCGATGGTGGAAAATCCAGGTCGTGACAAGTCCCAACCTTCAGTCTAAGCTTAGAAACTAAAATAGCCAAAAAATCATCTCAATAACAAAAGTAATTAGGCTGGGTAGTAATTTAAGTTCTCCAGCCACTTTGCAATCTTCACCTTTATTAAACCTCTAAAATGCATTTCATAAACTATCAGTCTAGCCAGTACCTCAATACTCTGCTGCTTGCCTTGAAACACTCTATACTTTCTTTCCATCCACACATGGTAAATAGCTGCCGCTAGTAGCATTCTGTATACCTCAGATCTTGGAGTGCTCCCACTAGCATGTTGTATCGCCCACTGTAGTTCATCTCCCCATGCCATTGGATTTCTAGTGACACATAACCAGTTGAGCAGCTTCTTTCAAAGTTGTGCAGTGGTCTCACAAGTAAAGAACAAATGGGCCAAGCTTTCATGATCTTGCTCACATAAGGGACAAAATTTATCTTGAGTGACATCCCACTTGAATAATCTATATATTGTATATAATCTCCCTAGTGCTGTCAATCTCAATATGAAAATCCTTTTGGGTAGACCTTGGTTGTTACACACAAGCTTCCTCCATGTTAGTTTCTGGAATTTACCCCTTAACTTCAAGTAAAATTGCTCTATAGTCTCCATGCTCTGTACCTCATTCAATATATAGTCTGCTTTATTAAAGTACTTTTTGGCTTTCAAAATCTTCTGCACAATCCAAGATGCTTGCTTCGGGACATCTTCAAACATATTCATGTTCCTCCCATAGTGACAATGAATCCATTTCACGCAAAGTTTATCTTTTTTCCAACAAATATTCCATAACAGTTTACTAATTGCCGCTTTATTCCAAACTGCAATATCAAGAATATTTAAACCACCTGCCGACCTTGGATAACAGACCTTATTCCAAGTTAACAAAGCTTTTTTTGATAACTCAGTACCACCAGACCAAAGGAAATTTCTACAATTAGCTTCAATAACTTTAACAAATTTCTTAGGTAAGATGAAAATATGTGCCCAAAAGACTTGTATAGAGAACAACACTGACTTTATCAATTGGGATCTGCTAGCATAGGATGAGAATCTAGTAGTCCATAATTTAATCCTTCCTAACATTTTATCCAAAAGATGTTGGAATTGAACAACAAATACTCTCTTGGTGCTTAGAGGGACCCCTAAGTATCTAATAGGGAGTTCCCCTTTTGTTGAATCCCAAGAGATTATGGGTTTAGTTTTGGACCTCATGTGTAATACCTCCACAGTAAATAAAGCTTTTGCTCAAGTTTGTAACCAAACCAGATACCTTAGAAAAATTTTGACACCTATCAAATAGCATATGAACAGACATAATATCCCGCTACAAAATAAGAGTAAGTCATTTGCAAATCCTAACTGGATTAGATTCATTTTAGAACATTTAGGATGGAAATTGAAATCAGACAGTTTTCCTAATTGCTTAATCAACCGACTAAGATATTCCATTGCCATGACAAATAAGAAAGGAGAAAGGCGATCTCCTTGCCTCAATCCCTTCCTAGCCTCGAATGGTTTAGTAGGATTTCCATTAATGAGTACAGGATAAGAAATAGTTCTAACACACCCCATAATCCATTGTACAAAAATATCTGGGAAATTTAGACTAACTAGAGTTTGCTCCAAAAAAACCCACTCAACTGAGTCATAGGCTTTCTGCATATCAATTTTTAGCATGCATCTAGGAGAGATTCCTTTTCTACCATACCCCTTTACTAATTCATGAATTAGTAAGATGTTATCAATTATTACCCTCCCAGGAACAAAAGCTGCTTGGCTTGTATCAACCAAGGTGTCCATTACTTTTTGTAGCCTCCTTGTAATTACTTTGGATATCAACTTATAGAGCATAGTACTGTCACACCTCTTTTTTCTACCACTAGAAAGGTGTAAGAGAGTTTTTTCCAATTTAAGTGACAATCGAAATGGAATTTATTTATTCTTATTCAGAGTTGCCACTTGGGATAATTTGTGGTGTCCCAAGTCACCGATTAAATCCCGAATCGAGGAAGGTTGACTCTATTTATAGTCTGCGAACATAGAAATCTGTAAGGAATTATGTTAATCCGGGAGAAGGTGTTAGGTATTCTCGGATTCCGTGGTTTTAGCACGGTTGCTCAACTATTATTATTGGCCTAATTATCTAATTTTTACACGTTTAAACCTATTGTGCATTTTTAACTTTTTAGCCGCTTTTAATATTTCAGGAAATTTCAAGATTATTTAAAACACATCGTAAGCCCCGCACATGTGGTTGTCACACCTCCTTTTTACGCCTACCGCACCCCACGAAGGGCGTGATAAAGGGAGTTTTTCCAATTAAAGGACAATCAAAACGGGATTTAATTATTAAGAAATGGAGTCGCCACTTGAGAGATTTATGGTGTCCCAAGTCATCGGTTTGAATCCCGAATCGAGGAAAAAATTGACACCATATTACAGTCTACGAACCAGAAATTCGGACAAGGAATTTTGTTAACCCAGGAGAAGGTGTTAGGCATTCCCGAGTTCCGTGGTTCTAGCACGGTCGCTTAACTGTTATATTCGGCTTAATTATCTAATTTTATAACATGCTTTAACTTATGTGAAAATTTTAACCTTCAACCTCTTTTAATATTATCATTATTTTAAAGAGAATGGCAACGCCATGAAAATGCGTCTCGAAGCACGTCACATCAATGTACCCGTGGTTGTTGACACACCTCGACTCCGTTGAGATTTGGATTTGGGTCACATAAATGTGCACCCGAATATAAGAAAGTAAATTATTAAAAGTGCGCCTAAAGCGACTAGCGCGTTATTATTTGTGGAAGGCCGTAAAATTCGCTAAACAACCTGTCCCGCAATCTAAGTATTTTAATATATACCTTTATGAGGGCCCCACAGTTTGTGCGTTTTATTTGGCGAGGCCCGTCTCATTTATTATTTAAAGGGCAAACCTAAAAGCGACTATGATTTGCTATTTATTGTCTCTAAGCATGAAGAAAAGGTCCTAATTAGTTATCATTAAAAGTTCGGGCTTCAAGTTCAGGCCCGAGCCCAAACAAAGGAAGGACCTTTTAATTTGAACTTGCTACCTAACTCAAGGCTGAAATTTATACTATGTTAAACTAAACATTGAAATCTTTAAAAAAATAGGCCCAAATGATAACGAGTGGGCCTTGGGGCCAATCCAAGCCGAATAAGCTTAACGGGATGCCTGGATATCCAAAGGTGAGACCCTTGGGCTAACGGACAAAAAAATTTATTTAACGTCTGATTGCATTTCATTCTATGCCCATATTTTATTCCTTTATCTATTGGTGTGTATCATTAAAATTAAAACAAAAGCTAAATTTGACAACAATATTACTAAGGTAGACTAACTATTCTCAAACTAATTCAAACCAACATTTTTAGTTAAACAGAATTATTAGAATTACATGAAATTCAGAACCATCTGGAACTCTGTTTTACAGTTATTGAAATTAAAACTAACATTAATCACTAACACAAAGTAATTCAACACAGCCTAATTCCATCAGACTACTATACATTAATGGTCTAAATAGTCCATTAAAATTCAATCCATTATACTCGATTATGAAGAAAATACAGTAAACTACTGAAGCTTCCAGTGAAGCTAGACTTCCATTTCCTTTTATTTCAGCTACACTCTACATGATGTTGAGATTCAAAGGCATATACCTGGAAATGTTTACAAATAGAAGAAGAAAGATCAGCAGCAAGTACCACAACAACAACAAACAGCAACCAACAACAGCCCAGTAACAGTTAAAAAAGAACCAGTAAAGATCCCAGCAGCAACAAAATGGAAAGAAATAACAGTCCAGAAATGACCCAGGAACAAATATCGAAGCTTTAGCACCCCAATGAAACAGGGAAAACCAAACAGCTTGAATGGACCAGTTTGAACTCAAAAAATACCCAACACACTTGGAACTGTCAACAGCACAACACTCAAACCAAAACTAACTCAACGGGGCCCAAAACTGGTGAACGACTCCAAATATCTTAACTTCAAGTATAGAAAGAAGTATAGAGAAAAAGGGTTTTAGCAAATTCAGACCCTAAGTCAAGCAATGACACAATAGCTATTCCCTTTTCGACTATCAACAATGACCTTTCAACTCTTTAAGCTCTAAAGCTGATTTTTCAAGGCTTCCTCTTTTTCTTTTTTAACTTCACTCCACCCAGAAGAAGAAGACCCCCTTTCTTATTGTCCTAATGTCTCTATTTATACCAAAACTCAATCCCTTCACCCCACCTTCAGTGGACAGTCAATTAGTCCTTAAAATCAGCCTTAGTGTAATCTCCACTACTAATTGTCTATTGACTTATTCAATCCCTTTACCCCCACATTATGCTTTGTTCCCGACTACAATATTTTAATGGCACTTTAGTGCCTAGTGGACAGAACACTTAACATAAACAATTTTGCAAGTTTTCAATTCCCATAATACCCCTGAAACTACTGGAATTACTGTCCTACCCCTAACCCAATTACTTTCAATCTACAGCTATAAACAATTCTATATCAACTGAAAGACTAAAACTGCATTCATAGCATTAGAACAATTCAAACAAGGTCGGGTTCATATCAGAACAACTTAAACAGTAGGATTAAACAGCATGCTTCAATTCAATTCATGAAAGAAGACAAAATCTTATTAAACTTCATAGAAATGGACTAACACCAACCTAAATTAAATCCAAACAAGAACAAGTGAACATTGTAACTACCCTGAACTCAAATACGACAAAAACGATAGATAGCACAGATGAAACAACTTGAACCAAACACCAAACAATTACAGGGGTAATCATGGCTTTATACCAGGCCTTGTTGACACTGACTTTTACAATCGAACTAACGAACCAACATACTCAATCAATTCAGCATATGCCAACCAACCACATGAGAAAAACTGGACCAGAAAAAAGGTCCGAAAGAGAAGAGAGAAATAAATTTGAAAAGACGATGAAATGTAGCGAAGCTTAAACAGATAATCAGCAACAAAAATAGAAAAAAAGAAGAAGTAAAATACCTTAAAATCTCAGACCAGATTCCACTCAGTTCTTATTAAAACTTTAACTTGAACTTTTAAGGTCCAAACAGACCTTAATCAAGTATTTTCGATTGAAAACACTTGATTAAGGTCAATTTCGACCTCAAATTCTTTTTGGTACTTCTAGGGTTCATATAGTCGAATTAAAATTCAACGATTTTTGCCATGATTCGATCAAAACTAATATGAGTTTTGGGACGAGGGTGGCCTGGTGGTTCAGGGGTGTGACTTGGGGAGGGTTTAGGTTCAGTGCCGCCACCAAAGGATCTTGTGGCGGTGCTAGGGTTCATGTCTTCAAACTGAGATTCGAAGGGTCCTAGGGCGATACGAGGAAAACCAGGGCTAGGTATGGTCATAGGAGAAGGAGGGGGACCTAGGGTGTTAACTTGGTGGTGATTGGGCGGAGTAGGGTTTTTGACTGATCTTTCGATCTATTATTCGAGACAAACGGTGAGTATTCAAGGAAAAAGGGGTAGGGATTTGGAAAGAGGAAGGCACGGAGGTTCAATGGTGTAAAGATGGGGTTGTTTGGCCGTCGACTGCCGCCGTAGGCGATTTTCGGCGGGCGGTCGACGGTGGTGTGAGGCAGAGGTTATTTGGGGCGTCTCTAATGTTAGAGATGGAGAGAGGAAGGGGGTCTGAGGGGGGTAAGGTTTGATTGGTTAGTTTTATATGGGTTGAGAGATTCAATCCAGACTGTTAGATCAATTAAGATCAACGACCTGGATCCATTGTTTAATGGAAACGACGTTGTTTTATAAATGAGAGACTGGGTCGGTCTTGGACGAAGCAGGTCGGGATGCATACGGGTGAGGGTGAAGCTCAAGGACCGTTCGATCAAATTAATTCAACGGTTCAGATTAAACTAGGTCCAAACAACGTCGTTTGTTTAGTAGGGGCGGACCGGGTTGGGGCAGGTCTGAGCTGGTTTAAAAAATGGGAAATTTTGTTGTATTTTGGTTTGGGCTTGGGGAATTTTGGCCCAATTCCGATTTCCTCTAATTCTTGTCCCCCTTTTTTTCTTTTTATTCCTAAATTAATTTTGTAAATTTAAACCAAAATACTAATGTAAATTATAAAACCCCAATTAACTCACAAATACTGATTAACACTTAATAAAAATTATCACACATAATAAAATAACAAATTAAAATAAAATCACACAATTTTGACATTAAACACTAAAAATGCAAATTATATTATTTTTTTGATTTTTTATTTTTGAAAAACAACTTACTTAATTAATCCTAATTGTAAAAATTAAATCTTAAAAACGCAAATGCGACATATTTTTGTATTTTTATTAATTTAAACAAATAAACATGCACAGACAAATGCAAACAATAAAATAAAAATAACACAAAATTCACAACAATTGCGAACGACATAAAAATATTTTCTTTTGAATTTTCTGGGAGTAGTTCTCATAAGGCAAAAATCACGTGCTCACAGTGGTTTACGACATGTTCTATTTAACCTTGTTAAATGAGAAAAGGGTCACATTAAATGTACACCCGAATTTATAACATGTTTATTTCATTATTATTATTCAAAATTATGGCAAGGTCACATTAAATGCATGCCCGAGCCTCTTTAATCTAATTTGACGTAGTTCAGTTGATGAACAACATCCCAATACCTATATTGTGATAACATCATGTTCAGCTATAACCAATTCGAGTAAGCATACGAGCAGGTAACTAAATAAGCATATTCAAAACTATGAAAAACAACTACACAAACAACGATGATATCCCCAAACAAATATTTAACATTACGCTTTAATAAAACGGGTAGTGGATGATAGAATTGGACTCAATATAGTCGAGAAATTAGTTGTTTCAATGTTTTAAACTCAACAATATGACGGACCGTGAACGGAACCCGAATTAGCACAGAAAAGCTGAAAACAGGACGGAATCTCGAATCGTCACCAGAAACTCAACCAAACCTGGATTCAAAACCCACATTTTAATCAAAATTCATCCAAAATGAAGTTGACTACAATATCGGACCAAATTAAGGACATGGAAACTACATACGAAGCTCATCCAACAAAACAAACAATAATCTCATAATTAAACGATTCTAACAGATTTAAAGCTGTTCCAAATCCTCTATTTCTGCAGAGTCAGTGCGAGGTTCCGTCTAGTGTTGGAGATGGACATTTTTCGTCTAGTGGTGATTATTTTTGGAGAGGAGGCCCGGCAGGTTGAAAGTGGCTATGATTGGAGATGGGAAGCTGGGGTGTTTGGAAGGTCAATGGTCATTGGAGCTGGTTTTTTCCGGCGAGCTAAGTGGCAGAAACAGGTGTGATTTTTGGTGAAAGGGAATCATGGACAGCTGGTGTGAGGTGGTTTAGAGGCTATGGAGTTGAAGCTCCTTCCCATGTGAAGGAGATGATCGCGTTGCTTAGGTCTTGGAAATGAGGCTGAAGAAGAAGGTGCATGCGTGTTCTTGTGGAGTTGATAGGAGATCTGGCATTAGGTTGCTTGGTTTTGGGTGACAAAGTGGAGGTGGAGACTGGGTCATTTGAGGGTGGTCGTTGGTTGGATTTGGCTGCTGATGGGTGTTCTTGGATGAGGGGGTCACGAAGAAGAAGACTTTGATGGGGG
>MU688170.1:22865-33301 GCA_026770625.1 Nicotiana glauca | reverse complement strand
GGGGGGGGGGGGGGGGGGAGGGGGGTCATTTGTGATGTTGAATGGCGCTGCTGGTTTAGCTCTTAGGTCCTAGGTGTTAGGTCTACGTTTTATTCTTTATTGTGTTGTGTATTTGGTAAATGGGTCGGGTCAGATCCAGTTGGCTTGGGCGGGTTGGGGCATTTTGGGCTGGACCGGGCGGGTAAAGATATTTGGGCTGGGGAGGCTTGGGCAATTTGGATTTTCAACTCAAATGCACTAGACCTTTTTTTCCTTTTTCTTTTTTTTAAATTTTTTTAATTAATAAAATCCTAAATTATCTAAATTATTAAATTAACTAATTACCTAATGACAATAATTATAAAAATTACTTATTCTTAAATTAAAAGGAAAAAATCAATAAACTAAAAAAAAGTGTAGAATGAGCTATTTTGTGATTTTTATTTTTTTGATAAAAGAAATAATTACTAATTAATTTCAAAAAATGTAAAAACAAACCTAAATTCAATGCAATGTATTTTTGGTATTTTTTCATGATTTCTTATGGAAATTAAATGTGCACAAAAAATACAAATAATTAATAAAATTCTATAAAAACCCTAAAAAATTGCAAACAATTAAAAAAATCTATTTCTTTAATTCTGTAGGAGTCTTTCACATAGGGCAAAAATCACGTGCTCACAGTACAATAGGAAATAGGCCTGGATTCCTTAATTGAAGAGGGGTGTTTTACCTTTGGTATCAATGTGACAGTGGTGCAACTGATAGATTTGAACATCTTTGTTGAGCTAAAGAACTACTGGATTGCATCAGAAACTTCATCACCAATGATGGGCCAAGCTTTTTTAAATAAGCAGGCATTGAACCCATCACAACATGAGGCTTTAAGTCAGAGATACTCTTCAAAGCTTGACAGATCTCCTCCTTTGTAATAGGTTCAATAAGATGAATTTGTTGTTCTCTATTTAGTATAGGGCCTTCTGCCATTATGCTAGGTTAGATGGCGGGCAACTGTGTGGCATTGGCACCCAACAATTGCTTATAGAAACCTAAAATTTTATCTTCAATATCTTTTTCGGGTTGTATCATCTCACCCCTGTCTGATACTAGGCTTCTAATCTAATTCTGAGTTATTCTATTTTTTATACTAGCATGAAAGTATGCAGAATTTGTGTCTCCTAGCTTTAACCATTGTACTCTAGATTTCTGCCTCAATATGCTTTCTTCAACTAATATCCATTTCTCTAGATTTTCCTTAAGCTCTTTTTCCTTGATGTACAACTCGTGTGCTAGGGAACTGTCTCTTATTTGCTCATGTACTTCAATTAGTTGTTGCCTAGATATCTGCACTCTCACATCAACTTTGGAGAAATCTGTTACATTCAACATCTTTATTTGGTGCTTCATCATCTTCAATTTTAACAATAATTTCTCCATGGGGCTACCTTGTACAGATGTGTTCCATGTTCTCTCAACAATTTGCAAGAACTCATGATGATCCGCTAAGTGGTTCAGGAATTTAAAATTCCCAGAGCCCTTATTCTGTTGTTCTGTCAAAGTAATACACAATAGGGCATGATCTGAGAAGTATGGATCCCTCACAACAACCTCTAGATGGGGACAGTGACAACCACACGTGATTAACAAGTGCCTTATCGATCTTACTATATACAGGATTATTGGTCCATGTATAATACCTCCCCACAGATTTCATTTCAGCTAAGACCGTGCTATTTAGGAAATTTTAAAAATCCCTTACTTCCCCATATTGAATTTGGCTGCTATTTTTCCTATCTTCCAATTTGAGTACTTCATTAAAATCCCACATAACTAGCCAGTGCTCTTGAATGCTTGATTCAAGTGATTTCAAATCATCCCACAACCCTTTCCTATCATCTACAGTGTGAAGCCCATAAACTACAGTAAATTTGAACTTCATATTTTTAGCAGGATCTCTAACACAACAATGAACATATTGTAAAGAAGACTGCAAGACTGTAACATCAACAACTCCTGAATTCCAAACCAGCCAAATTCTTCCTTTACTATCAAGACAAGCATTGTCATACCAATTCCAGGATATTTTATTGATAATCTGTGCAGTCTTTTGTTTCTTAACTCTGTAATGACCCAACCGATCATTTTGAGCTCTAGCGCATTGTTCAGCAGTTTGAGTCCATGAGCAGCTTCAATTTAGGCATCATGACTTGTACGCATAGTTGAAATCAAATTTCAGGAAGTTTGGAGTTGACTTGGAGAGGAAATTCTCCTTAAGGAGCTTTAAGTTGAAAGAATTAGCTAAGATCGGATTTTTGAGTAAACGACTTTGGAATTAGAATTTGAAGGTTCCAGCAGGTTCGTATGATGATTTCAGACTTTGGCGTATGTCCGAGTCGGGTTATGGATGACCCTGGGAGCGTTTTGGCGCCTATTGTAGAAGTTGGCATTTTGGAAGAAATTTTATAAGTTTGGGTTGGAGTGCATTTCAGTGTTATCGATGTCCGTTTGGGATTCCGAGTCAGGAAGTAGCTCTGTATGGTGATTCGAGAGTTGGGAGTGCAATTAGAAGTGAATTCGGAGGTTCGTGGGTCATTGTGGAGTCATTTGGCCAAAGATAGAAATTTGAAGGTTTTTTAGAAGTTTGACCGGAAGTGGGCTTTTTGATATCGGGGTCGGAATCCAATTTTGGAAGTTGGAATAGGTCCGTAATGTTGAATATGACTTGTGCGCAAAATTTGAATTCAATCGGACGTGATTTGATAGGTTTAAACATCGAGGGTAGAAGTTTGAAATTCTAAAGTTCATAAAGCTTGGATTGGGGGGTCGATTCGTGTTTTAGCATTGCTTGATATGATTTGAGGCCTCGAGAAAGTCCGTAATGCGTTTTGGGAATGGTTGGCCTAATTGGTTGGGGTCCCGGGGGACTCGGGTGGATTCCGGATGGTTAACGGATCGAAATTCGAATTTTGGAGATAGCTGAAGGGGTCAGGTTGCTGGTATAACCGCTTTTGGGAGGATTTACTGCAGAAGCGACCCCGCAGAAGCGAGGAAGGGAACTACAGAAGTGGTCACACATGAAGAGAGCTGGGACCGCATATGCTGTCGTTTTGCCGCAGATGCGGGACCACATCTGCATTAGAAAGGTCGCAGAAGTGGAAAAAGGCAGCCTGGAGGAAACCACAGAAGCGGTCACAGGAACGCAGGTGCGAAAAGTGCTGGAGGCAGTGGTTCTTTTTAAAAATCGGGGGTTTGGTCATTTGCCCCTATTTTTCTTTTGGTGTGGGCGATTTTGGAGAGGTTCAAGTGGGATTTTTCATCATCAACGACAAGGTAAGCTAATCCCACCTATCTTGAGTTAAATATATATATTATGTATGGATTTTAGCATGTAAATTGGTAGAAATTTGGGGGTTTGAGGGAAACCTAGAAAAATGATATTCTTGAAATTTGACCACGATTTTGGGTATGAAATTGAGAGTAAATTATATATTTGAGTTCATGGAGTCATGGGTAAGCTTAATCTTCGAAATTTTTTGGAATCCGGGCACGTGGGCCTGAGGGCGATTTTGTCAACCTTTCGATCGGGGTTAGAAATTATTATAAATTGATTTAGTATGAGTAGTTTATCGTATATTAATGGATTTTCATAACTATTGGATAATTTTCGAGCGTTGTGCATCAATTTGAGTTTTCGGAAGGGCATGGAAGGCCGGTTATGGATCTTCGGAGTGAGGTGAGTCTCCTTTATAAACTTGTGAGAGCGAATTGTCACCATAGGTGAAATAATTTGTTATGTTCTCCTATTTGTGGGGGCTACGTACGTATGAGGTGACGAGAGTCCGTGCGTAGCTACTATTATGTTATAGTCCGGGTAGTCTAGGACCCAAAAATATGCTGTACTTGGAATGCTTGTAATGTTATTGACAATATGAAATTGGTGAAATCCTATCAAATTGGTAAATAAATTTCTAAGAGAATTAAACTTAATTCCTTAAATCATTAAAAGAGAATTGCCTTCTAATGGGATGAATATTCCCCGTAAAATTTTTAATTTATTGTTGAGCATGTGTCTCTATGTGTACCTGCATCGCATGTATGGTACACGAGTAGGGTGATTGTTTATTTAAATTTGACCATGTTGCATGTATGATTCGCGGGTGGGGTAATAGATGCATCTATGGTTTTGGCCGCTCGACCCTCGGCAGTGCACATTTTAAATATTGTTGGATTGGGCGGTACAACCTCGACATGAGTTGCGCATGCTTGTATTACTTGCTTTGATATTTGTTGATACTAATATACGCTCTCCCGACTTGAGATAATTGTTAACTAATGGATTATGAATCCGGAGACTTTTAATAAAGAGGAACTTTTACCTTTTTAGTAATTTACTTGAATCTACTGTTGTTCTTAATAAATCCTTGATTCATCGCGTCAATATTACTATTACCGGACCTTTAGTAAATGTCGAAGTTGCCATCTCGTATCTACTTCTTCGAGATTAGGCGAGATACTTGTCGCACCCCCTTTTCTCACGAAATCGGGTTTATGACATTTGAAAGTACAACTCGTTCCCTTTTGGGAATTGGGTTTAAGAGAATTGAAGAGTCGCCACTTAATGATTAAAGTGCATTAGGACACTAAGAAGGATTTTGTTTGGGTAACTAGAGATTGGGTAAGGGCTTAAAATTATTCCAAAGGGAAGGTGTTAGGCATCCCTCAGAATCCACTAGTATGGTTCCCGGCCAAGCTACTGGCTGTTTACTTTGATCCTTTTGTGATATTTTTCTTAAATACTTGATCTTGTGTATCTCTTCTATGATTCTGTACCAACGTTTGAATTATTATTTCCTTAATTACCTGAAGTTCTTTGTGATTACAATTGGATCCAGGATCCTTTTGACTAATTTTCAAAACTGATACCTTATTTTTACTGTATAAAGAACACTACTATTCCATCTTTCCTTAATTACCAACTATGTACTTGACCCTATTTGTGCACTACATGGTTTCTTTACCTTAATAAAGCCCTAGTAAACAGATTTACCCTCTTTATTCCATCTCAATTAGTCGTTACCTAGACCTCCTAATTAAAGGAGTCTCGTTGTCTTAATTGATACTAATTGATTGGTTTCTATGTTTGTGCACTCTTTGCCTACCTTACTCGTTTTCAAAACTATATAAGGACCTAGTCCTCCCTCTTTCTATCATGAATCAATTCTCATAAATCAGAAACACACGAAAATACACCAACTCACACACTGACTCACTTTTTTCTTGCAATACTGTTTTCTAATCCTGCTTTGCTTGAGATCTTTTGGAACTGCTATTTGCAATTTGGTTCTTTCAAGGCTATTTTTGCTTACTTATTTTGTGAAACTGGTATGTCCTTTATTTAAATCTTCTGCCTCATCCCTTATGTGTTTACTTTACAGTTTCAGATTTCTAGTTTTCTTTGCTATTTATATGTTGTAATTTGTGCTCCATATCTCCTTTCTTTGCTTTTATTTCTATTAAGAATCCTCTACCCCTATTCCCTTATATGTGTTGAGTTAAGCTTTTGGCCTGATAGTATCATCATTACTACCCAGGCCTTGGCCTGATCCACAATTGATCCTAACTCTCAATGCTTGACTAGCAGTCTGGTCAGGGGTGTGCCAGCATCCCAATTGCTGGCATGACCACTAGCTTGCTCTGTCTCTCCCTGATTCCCTTCCCCTTGTGCACTTACACTTATTTCTATAATCTTAAGTTCTGCCCCTCTCTTTTGAGCCTTTCTTTGGGGCCTTGAGCTCCCTCTGAACTTGGACATCTGAGAGCTGGCATTCCCACACTGCACTATGTTCTTGATTCTAAAATGTGTTTGGGGTGTAAGCACTGCCCTGAGTCTTTTTGAGGCTCTTGGGAACTCAGACACACCCCAAATATGAGAAAGTCTTTTGGAAATCTGATCCTGGAAATTGGTTTATCTCATATTATTGGACTTTGAGTCGAAATAAGGCTGATTAGATGTAGTTGAAATATTCTGATGTAATTTTCACTTTCTCCCTCTTTCTGATTCATTTNAGATATCATGCTCATTAGGTATTACTTTCTACAAATCATGTCAAGTTCTGCATTTTCCAATGCTTTTCATATAGAGATCCTGCCTTAGATCCTGCATTTTTCATAAAAAAATCTTGTTTTAGATTCTGCATATATTTCATATAGAAAACCAGCCTATAGGACTGCATAATCTCTGCATTTTTTGCATTTAGAAAATCTGCCTATAGCACCTTTTACAATTCTGCATTTCAGCATTTAGAAAGAATGCCTATAGGCCTTTCTGTATCTCTGCATGTATATGCCAATAGGCAAACAACTTTAGGCTTAATAATAATCAATTAATTTAGAGATCATGTCTATAGGATTATTGCAACTGTTAAAATCAACGACACGTAGAGACCATGCCTATAGGACTAAATTAACTGAATTGATTTCGTTTTGGATTCTAAAATCAGTCCTAAAATCTGCAGGTCCTTTTCTAGAATCAGTAAACTTTTCCTTAAAATCAGTATACTCTTACATTATTAGATATCCTGCCTATAAGTTTTACCCAGGCAAGCCAGTAGGTAATTGATTAACTGTATCGGTTTTGATAACTACATCTAGTCAAGGCTAGTTCGGACTCCTCATCTAGAAAAAATGTGATAACTCAGCCTGTCCTACACTTTGCTTAATTAAAGACCTAATCAGTATTTGTAAGCCATGCTAAATAATTTGCTACCTTGAATGAGGAGGCCTACTTGAGCCTTAATTGCTATTTGCTTTCTTTTTAGATGCTATTTTTTATTGTATGTTGCCTAGCTTTTTATCCTTTTAAACTTCTGAAAAGCCCCAACTCCCTCCTCTTTACGATTAGTAGTCTCACTGCCTCCGAGACTGATAGAATTGTGGTGGGTAATGGCATGCGATAAGTAATGATACCATTCCGTGCTTTAATACCTTAACAGGGGTGGGAAGGGTAGACATGGAGATGATGATCACGCGATAACACCATGTGTTTGATTAGCTATCGGTGTTGTGTTGACGATCCATGTATTTTACAAACATAGGACCCCCTTTCCTTTATGTAATTATTTTAGATTGTTAATTTTTAGTTCTTTAAAAAATTCTGCATTTTGTTTCAGTCATTAAAATTTTCCCTTTAGTTTGTGCACTGCCATCTTATTCTAAAAAAAATTTCTGCTCACCCACTTCCGGTCTGATTAATTATAGTCATTTTTCTGCACATAGACATTCTTTCAAATAACTAAGAAATCACCTAGTCCCTAATTTTCGCATGTTTAGTAACCATTATACGTATCTACTTGAGGTCTTTATGTGAAATTGTCTCGTATGCTTACTTTCTTTAAAGTCATAATTGTAGCATGGCCGGGAACTACACTAGTGGATCTTGGGGGGTGCCTAACACCTTCCCCCCGAGATAATTTCTAGCCCTTACCCAAACTCTGGTTTTCCAACTCAAACCCTTATTAGTGTCCTAATGCACTTAATCATTAGGTGACGACTCTTCAAATTCCAAACCCAATTCCCAAAAGGAAATGAGTTGTCCGCCCAAATGTCGTAAACCCGATTTAGCCTTTATAAGGGAAAAGGGGGCCTCGACACCAGTTTCAAGGAAGCAAGTAAGAAAAGCAGTAGTCTTTTAAAAGCCAAAGTGAAGACAGGAAGACAGAATACTTTTAAGTTAGAGTTCAGAAGAGATTGTGAAATTGTGTAGTTTGAAGTGTGTTCAATCGTGTGTCCTTTATGTTAAAGAGGGTCATGTATTTATGGTGTGAAAGTCATGAGAAAATAAGGTAAGAAAATAATTGAAGACTGATTGTAAATCAATTACACAAGGTTTCCCTTAATTAAGGGATTTGGATTCAAACAGGTAAAACCAATTAAGGAAAGAAATTAATCAAACCCTTTGTGCAAAGTAGCAAACTAGGGGCAAATACATAAAGGTCATTTAAGGACAAGGTCTTGTGAGCACGTGATTTTTGCCCGAAGCAAATTATTCCTAAAAATCCAAACAAAATGTTTTTTCAATTTTTGTTGATATTTGTTGCATTTTTGTGTTAATTAGTTGCACAATAATTCATATTAAAAATACAAAAAATATGCATACGCATTACAATTTTTAAATTCATAATTTTAGTATTAATTCATTTCGGAACAATTTAAGGAAAATAAAAAAATTGCATTTTATTGTTTTAATTGGAAATTGCTACAAATTAGTGATTTAATGGTTTTAGGGTCTAATTAGTTTAATTGTTAGTTTAATAAAATTAGAAAATAAATTTGATATAAAAATATATAAGGTGAAAAATACAAAAAAAATACAAGTAAATAAAATAAATACAAAAAAATAAAATACAAAATGAGAAAAGTACAAGTAAAAGAAAAAGAAATGGATTGATTGGGCTAAACTATAGCCCAAATCAAATAAACCACCCGCCGAAAACACCAAATTCCCTCCTAGGCCCAAAAATCTCCAATCCGGTCTAGTCTCAAGAAGAGCTAAACGACGCCGTTTGGCTTCGTCTAATCTCGACCCTTCATTACCCTCATCCAATGGTCATGTGGTTTGCCCGTAATAAATGAAACGACATCGTTTGAGTGCTCAAAGGAATCTGAGCCGTCCAAAACCATTTAATCCAAGGGCCACTAACTAATGATCAAATTAAATATAGATATCATATTTTAGGAAAAAATCAAAAACCATATTATCCTCGTCGTCTTCCCCAAACCCTAGCCGCCTTATTTCCCCGCGCGACCCTGTCGGAATCCTACCGGCGGGAAACACCACCTACGCCAACAAACCCCAAATTTACACCACACAACCGCCTTGAACCCCTCTTTCCACCCTTCTACTTCGTTTCCTTCAAATGTTTCCCCATCTTCTCGAATAATCAAATTTGTCCCGCCGGAACCCTAACTCCGGCGAACAACACTTCACCTAACTCAACCCAAATTAATACCGTATCACCTTCTTGCCTTCCTCTACACGATCCTTAAAGTCCTGAGTCACAAACCCAACTGGAGCTGCTCGAATATGTGTTTGAAGTTTCCCGGCAAGTCGGAAATTCACAAACAGTGCCTCCAAGTCCTTTTCTCCTTTCCCTAAGGACTTTTGTGCCAAGATTAGTGGTCAAACAAGATGATTACAAGAACATAGATAAGTTTCTGATTTTCTTTTTTTTTTATATCATTTATTCTTTTCTGATTTTTATCATGCATGTATTTGTTTGATTGTTTTCTTGAACCCTTTTGTTCTATTTTCCAAGCTTATCTTTCGTTTCTTTTACCAATAGTTGAATTTTGTCCCTTTTCGTTGGAATATCTATTTGAGTTCATAATATCTGATAATTTTAGAAATTTCATAAGTTTCTGTTAGTTTATTTTAATATTGTTAGTCATATCAGTGTTAATTTTGATAACTAATTTGATTACTTAGGTAATTTTGGATTAATTGACAGTAATTAGCATGTTTGGTTATAGCTGTTAAGTTTCTAATTGTTAGTTAATTAGATTTGTTAAATTCTGATTAATTTTGATAATTAGGTTATAGAATTGGATAGTTAAATCCGGTAGTTAGGGGGGGTAAGGGTTGATAGTAATTAATAAAAAAGGGAGGGGCATTATGGGTATAGTAAAAGGGTAATTGGGTAGATTCTAAATTGAAGTGAGGGTAAATAAGAAAATAGACTATATTAGAATGTTCTAGATTGGGGTATTAACATAATTCCTAATAAATAAGTGTTGCCAATTGAATAACAAATTAAAAAATAAGGGTAGAATTGAAATAAAAGAGGGACTAAAGTACAATTAATGTAATCTGAATTTTCCTCCAACTTTACATCTATAAATAGGCATTGATATGCTTTGTTTGAAAAAAGTTTTAAAAAATCTGAAATTTTTCCCAAGTAATTTCTGCCTCCTTAGATCCAAATTTCAAAATTCAATATTTCAAAAACTCAAAAAACACTAGAAAAACCTCCAGAATTCTATTGTTACATCAAAAAAGTTCAAGTTCAAAATTTTAGTTGTTAAGTTCATATTTCCAGTCCTAGAAATTCCAGAAGCTATTGGTTGCTATTTTCGAGTGGATTTGATTCAAATTCAAGTTGCTTGTTGGTTGTTTGCTGATTTTGTTTCAAAAGCATCTTTGAGTTTAAATTTGGCTTAAATCCTGCTGTGATCTGTTGATAATCTGTTGTTGATACTCTGCTGATCAACTCTTTCGTCGGTCAAATTTCAATATCAGGTACACATTCCAAAATCATTTCCATGTGGCTGTTGAAACAGAAATGAAATGCTCAGTCTTCACAATTTCTGCTTCGTGAACTGAAGTTACATATGTGATATAGTTTACTTTGGTTTGTAATAATATGAACTTCAAACTATTTGATAATTAGTGAATTTGTATT